>VWZS01000780.1:103507-192495 GCA_013397075.1 Rhabdornis inornatus | reverse complement strand
GAAAGGAAGAAAGACCATGACTACTGTGGGGTTTTTTTAGGCACAGTGGTAGACTCTTGCTCACCTGCCTTTAGGATGGGAATGTGGTTAATGAAATACAGGTGTTCATTGTCATTTTATATTACTTAGGATGGAATTTGAGATATCTGTGAGTGACTAGCACTTATGACCTAGCATCTGTGGGTGACTATATCTCTGGAGAGGCAGGTAGACGTCAGCTAAAATTCTCTAGAACATCTGAGGTAACATTAGATATATATGTCTAATCATCTCAATGCCAAAACAGATGCCTGTAAGGTAGCTGATTACATCAGAAACCATCCGTTCTTCTTCTATAAGCAAAAAAAAATGGAACACTGGGATCTTCCCATCTCAGATAATTAAACCTATTTCAAAAGGTAATCCAAAAGAGGCATCTAAAATTTACTAGTTGACTTTCTTAAGCTAGAAGTCTTCTGTGCAATGAAGACAAAGAACTTTCTTCATGAGAGGCCAAAGCACAGTTCAATTGTTCACAATTGTTTTAAATTGTTATTTTGAAATTGCCAGGATGACCCCAAAGTTGACATATATATATAACTGAGGATCTGTGGAAGCCATGTGTAGTCCTGGAGTAGCACCTGGAGGCCAGCTAGAGTACCTTTATGGCACCCCAAATTGCATTAGACATCTATATGTGGGGATCTGACCGTCTTGAGATGTACAAGCTAGTCCTCTCCAGCCAGTTTTGTGCTCAGAGGACTAAATACCCAGCTTCGCATCAAAGTGCATGGGAACTATTTGAGATGTCTTCTTTAAAGATAAGTCCCACCCCTGGCTAAGAGCTGCTTAGTGGCACCAAAATCTTGTTGATCCTTTGAAGGGCTAAGCATTAGACCAAGAAAACACTTATACAAGTATCTAATTATTAAGCTTACAATGATTTAAATTTAGTTAAACAATTGCTTGAGGGCATTTACTGGATCATGAGTAGACTGAATGGCTTACAGGATTAAGGCTTCCACAGAAACTAAAACCAGGATTTCATCAAAGACAGTGGGGAAAAAAAAATAGAAATCAAGAAAGGACAGAAGGACACTGTTTAATTTTTTTGTTGCATTAAAAAAAAAAAATAAGGATGTGATACATTTAATGCTTTACTAGGACTGACATTTGGTTTCATCTGACTTGAATTTTAGCCCAACACTTTTAAGACACTAATGCTTACAGAATCTGACCTAAACATCAGATAAGGTGACTCTACTGCTGTTAGCCAGGACAATTTTGGGTACATACACTTTTCATGCCGAAAAATTTTGAAAGGTAGAAGGTCAAGAGAATACAATATGTTCTCATTTTGTGTGTCAGAAAATTTTATGCTCATACAAGATTCAATTTTTTATTCAACTAGAAATTTATACAACTTAATTAAACTATGAAAACTATGTGTTTGGATAGAACAATGTAAAAATAACCTGAACAATATTTTGCCTCTTCAGTTACACAGCTGAATTTATTGGGAGGTATTTTCAGTGGGTTAATTGGTAAAACTAAGATACATGTTCCCTAATACATAGCACAGAAGCTATTAAAGAGTAATTTATACAGTAATTATATCTCCAGCTGTGACATAATCCTGCTCTCTCCTACTTATGATATTTACTGGTATGACTGGCTAACCAAAGTCCTGTCATATACATTCCTATTAAAGCTTCCTAATTTAGAGCTTCCATGTTGGCATCAGCCCATAAAAAGGAGAAATGGAAACAACAACAGAAGCAACCCTCAACCATCTAAATTCTCTCTCACATCTGGTCTGGCAGTATTTTGATACTGTCAAAATTAGAATGATTAAATAGCATTATAAATCTCTGTCTCTTGAGATATATAAATATACTCTTCCATTCAACACACTTTGGTCTGTTGAAGTATTTCTGTCATGCTTTATGATCACATATGAGAAAAATAATGTTGCCATGCACTAAAATTTTATAAGCTTCTTCAGGGATTCTATCGAAAGAGGGTTGCTAATCTTTACCTGTAATTGCCTTTCACTGAAAGAACACACAAAAAAAAATAATTATTTATTCATTTATGCCTCGTAAATGATCCTGAAGCACTTCCTCTGGAATTTAAATAATTTTCTGTAACAATTTCAATTAAAAGTCATTCAGTAATGGAAGTCAATTTTTCTATAATGAATTTTCCAGAATTCATTTTCTCATGCTATGCTGTCAGAGAATATAGGTGGAATGATTTCCTATATTTTATAGTATTGAAAACACAAACAAAACCAGAAATTGCTAAAAGAATAGCTCAAAATAAGCAGACCTCTTCACAAATTGTGTTCCAATAAAACTGTATCATTTCAAAGGGGAAAGAGGGATTATTTTATTGAAAAGTGTTTATGCATATTCTTAGATTGTACAAATCATTTAAATAAGACAACTTTTTAAAAACAATTATTCTGCTACTACTTTCTCCTATTCTCTCATCTTCTTTCAACAATCTAAATGGATCTCTAATGGTCTAAACAAACAAAAATCAGTGAATTAAATTTAAAGAACACAACATGGAGATTTCTTTAGAAAAATCATGAAAAAATAATCAGGTAATCATAAGGCTTGAGATATAAAAAGTGGTGGACTAGTTGGTGCTTCAATGATATTGTTCTGTGTGCCTCCAGGACTAGGAATATGTACAAGTTAAAAGGCTCAGAAAGTTAAAACACCAACACTAAATATTTGTTCTTGTCATCGGCATATTTTTTTTTTTTATCAAATCCATCTACCTTTTCAGTTGTTTTGTTGGTTTTTTTTCCTCTCATAGATAAACTTTGGTTTTGGTTAGGAAAAACAAATTTCTTTTGGCAAAGAAAATTACATTCATTTGCTTTCATTTTTTAAAGGTGATTTTCTGTTTTTCTTCAAGTAAGTTTCAGAATGGAGGACAAACACAGAAGCACATTTCAAATGGGCAGTGGACTCAATTCTGTCTTTGACACATTTCTTCCAGTGAAAAACACTTTCTTTTCAAATCTGCTTTGTGGGTTTTAGCACTGAGATTTAGAGTCCTTCCCTCAGTGTCTTCAGCAGATCTGCTTATTTAGCTAACATAGGATATAGGAAATCAAATCTGCTCTCTCTAGTTACACTTGACCTTTCTATGTATATGTGAGGAGACAGCAATTACCTTTAAAGCATTCTATTTGGACTTTATCACTACATTTCCTAGTCCAATCCCTCTTTGAAGAAGTTATTAGTCTCATTACAGCCTTGTCTTGATTAGGCACTTCTTTACAGTGCCTTCTTTAGAACCATTTTGTATAAAGTAATGAAAAGCCTTTTTTTTTTTTTACCCCTTTGTTTTTAATATACTGGAATTGAGTTTGGATTAATAACTTCCTTTTATTCTGAAACTGTTTGATGTATTTGTGATTATATTCCTTATTGTGTTTTAATATTCCACTGGCATAGTAGAGTTTATGTAAAGGATTTTAGGCTACTTCTATGATTCATGAGTCCCTTTAAGGCTTGTGAAGAAAGGTGAACTTGGAAACTGAAAATAAACTTCTCAACTTTGATGGACTTAACAGTGTGGATTAGGAGAAGTTTACTGCAGAGTATTTTCAGAATGAAGTTTGGGCATTCTTCATAGGTGATCTGTTTTTGTGCTTTTGTATAGAAAAAACAAAACCAAACAAAACAAAACAAAACAAAACAAAAAAAAAAACAACCTGGAACAAACCGTAAAATTGCTTCCAGTTTTTTACAAGAGGCTGAGTTGTATGTGTTCTGTGCAGTCAAAGAAGACTGTTTGAAGTCCAGGGATACTTCAAAGGGACTGTGGAGGAGCCAGCGTGGTCTCACGCTGACCCCTGCCGGCTGTGCACCCAGCACCCTGTGTGGCATCCACGCACAGATTTTGGGAAATGGCTGGTACCAGTCTCTGGAGTTTACACAGAAAGAAGCGAGAGGTATTAGATCCCATATCGACACATTGGTAACAAAAAACTGAAAGAAGCCAATGTGACAAAGTAGTTTGATCACAAAGGCAAAGCATATGATTATTAAAAAAAAAAATTAATTAGCCTATTAGAAAATTTATTAATTAGTCTTTATTCAGTGAATATCCAGAATGTTTTGGGACAGCCATTTGCGGTGGTCTAAACTGACTGGTGCATAATTGTATGTCGACATCTAAACACAGAAACAACATAATTTTGTTCTACTTGTTCCATTCTCTTTCTTACTCCTGTTTTCCAGACCATCAAATCTGTCAAAAAACCATTACTTCAAATCTAAAAAAAAATACTATAAATCAAAAAGTTGCTATATTTTCCTTATTTATTAACAGCTGTAAACATTCCACTGAATCTGTTTCTGATTACTGGTCCAGCTTTAATGTTTAGTGAAACTACAGGAGATAGGTGGATTCTAACTAACTGATCATAGAGCTCTTATTTAATACTATGAGGAATCTCAAGGTCACTATTTTCAGTTAGAGGAAAATCTGAACAAAGACCAATACTGATCTTGAAAAGAAGGGTGAAGGAGAAAATTATATCCCCACTAGCTTTTGCTAACTTTCTGGAAACTTTTAAAATTCACCCCATTTGAAGAGTTACATACCTTTCAGAAGTGAATGTCATACAGAAGAAAAGTGATTGAAATGGATCACTGAATCTTAAGCTGTTACTGAAAGGGCAATAAGGTATCTGGGTTGGGAAAAACAAAAGTATAATTAAGGAAATTGGGAAACATTAAATAATTCTTATGAAACCAGCATTCTCAATGTTTTTAGGGAAATTTTACTTTAGTTTTGTGTTGGTTTGGGTGTTTTAGTTTGGGGTTTTTTTTGTTGTTTTTTTTGTTTTGTTCTTGTTTTGTTTGTTTGTTTTGTTTTTGGTTTTTTTTTTTGTTTTGTTTTGTTTTGTTTTAATTTTGCAATCTTTCTAATTCTTAGAAGGACTTTTTCTAACCTGCTCCCCCTTCCTATTTTAGTCCTTGTGAACTTTCTTTGTGCTGAAATCTAAAACTATTAACTGTCAAATTTAAAGTAGAAGGTCAAATGGAAGTGGATATTTTTTCAGTTTTCCTCTATTTCAAGTCGGGAAATGAACTCTGTATGTGTGTGTTTAAGTGAAATCAAGTCCTGCATGAGAAACTTGCTATTGCCTTTATATCTAAAGAATACCTAGAACTTATCTGCTGGTACAATGCTTATCATTTGTTGGTAAACAGAAGACAGCTGACTATGGAGAGATAAGAGAGTATCTGAATAAAGATACATTACTGGAATTCAGACATATCAGCTTAACACAACTTCAGGCCTTTTGGAAAAAAGATAAGAAACAATTCTTCAGGATGTATTTCTGAAAGCAGGAAAATTTTGATGAATGGCTTGCAAAAAAAGATGAGGTTCAAGATTTCAGTCCCTCCTTTTGAGACCTGCTTTTCAGAAAACATCAAGAGTGACTATCAAGTGTTTAATTTCTTTTAAACATATGACAGTCATTTCAAAGCTAAGAACATTTAGTACATGATTGTGATTTTGTTGTCATTCTACTAAAAGATCCAGACATTTAATTTATGTTATTTTATTTCTTAATAACAGAAAATAAAAATAGTTGTACAGGATTTGAAGTCTTCTCTGTATGAGAAAGAGCTTTAAGAGCACTTGTTTATGTTTGAGATCCGGCTTTGTGCCTTCATGTAACAATAAAAAAATATGTCCTTTAATAATTCCTATGAAGAAAACAAGCCCAGCTCTACAGATCAGGAAACTTCAATCCCAATATAAACACCACCTGAATAGGTAGCATTGCTGGAAAAAAAACCAGCATAACTATGATTCCTTGGTTAGAATCTGCTACCTGTGTTTCTCACCAAAGTTACAGGGCGATACATTCTAAATGGCACAGTCAAGAGCCATGAGTTAGAGAAAGGACTCATACCACAAGAAGTTTCATGATACTTTTCAAAACCTAATCCCATTTCTTTAATATACGGGAATCTATGCCAAAGAATACTTTCCCTTTTCTTCTGAAAAAAGAGCACAAATCCAATTCTTAGAGCCTTTAGACATAATCACTAATTTTCAAAAATTAAGATAATTTTGATTTATTTTTAATCCCTTTCAGTAGAGAATTATGCTAGAATTCCATGCTTACAAAGCAATAAACATATGTAGACTCACAATTTAAGCAGTGAGTCACACTTCACCAATGAAAGGAAGGCTTTGTTTCTCATTGTTTTGTGAAGGTTCAAGCATAGTTTCTGGTTGCTGTCCATCTTTCACAAAATCACTAAGGGCCAGTTCTAAAACTAGCTCTTTACATGAGTACACGCAATTAGTTTTTTCTCAGAGAAGTGATAGGGAGCCTGTGCAAGGGATGAACTTACGGTATTTGGTGTATTACAGCTTTCCTGAGAGGTTTTTTGGCACGAGAGATAGTCAGGATGAAAGGACAACCTCTGACTGTCAGAAGAAAAGTCAAAGACCCCAAAACAAGTTTATTATCATCATGCAGAGTATAAAAGTTTCAGAGCAGGATCCCACCAGGAGTTCCCAACTCTTCAGTGAACAGATCACACAATCAGTGTGTAGGGAATAACTGAGTATATATAGACAAAGGAGTGGTAAGGCAAGAACATCTCTTTTGTGTATCTGAAATATATGTCTGACTTTTTGACACAATCCTTTAGTGAGCAGCAGAGGAGAAAGAAGACTAAAAGTTATTGGCTCTTAGCTGAGCTTTGCAAGCAGCTGCTTTGTTCTATTCAACTGTAGCTGACTGTTTGCCAATACATGTGAAAGTATTTGTCAGCAAGAATTAAGCACAATGGTTTTCACATTCACCTTGCAATAGGGTAAACACAGAAAGGTTTTTGAGACTTTATTGACATTGCATAGAATTTACCTCAGACCTGCAGCCACAAAACCAGTACTATTCTCATGTTCCAGATAAGATGATCTGATTATAATATTTAAAATGTTTTAATTGGCCTACAGTGCTTCAAGGTTAATAACAGCATTAGCCTGTTATGATGTTTTGGTTTGTACTGGCACACAATGCACGGAATTCCTACTGAGAAAAATAGTTTGAGAAGAGAAAAAAAATTAGTTGAAACAAAGCTGAAAGCACATGAAAAAATTCGTACATCAATGACATGCGAATCAATATGGAAGAAGTGGATCTATACCATTCCATTAAACCACACAAAGAACAGGGAAGAAATGTTTTCCAGGAGTAGGGAAGACAGGAGTAGGACTACTGGCACGTAATCTTACTTAATTTACTTAATTTTCTTTTTGTTGTGTAGTTGCAACAGTTGGTGGACAATAACTTGTTGTCAAACTTTAGAAAAGATGGAGAGGTTGTCTGATATCTAGATATTGGTCCAACTGTAAAGTTTTCAGTTAGAATTTACTTCCTTATTGATATCTAGATATTGGTCCAACTGTAAAGTTTTCAGTTAGAATTTACTTCCTTATTTACTATTATTCTAGGCCTTTGTTTGCCTTGAGAACTTTGATCTCCACACCACAGCCTCAGTTCCTCTCTCTAGCACAATGAAAAGGATCTTCTGTATTCCCTTCAACTTGGGATAGTCATGAGAATTTACAATGGCAAAAGCTCTGACAGTAATACTGTACTGACACGTTACTCAAACACATCATCTGGAAAATCATAATTAAAATCACAAAGAATGGAAATTATATTTGTCTTTTAATTTTTAGGCTACTACATTAGTATCAGAAACACAGTAACTTACATGGGCATAATTTATCTAACCTTATAACAACAGAAATTGCACTAGCATAGTCATATCAATATCAGTAAATAATTAAGTGAAATTAGGATAATTGTGGTGAAACAGTGATGAGGACCTGAAGTGAGCAATGTATGTTTTTCAAAGGATTTTATTCTAACTGGCTCCAGAATGGTTTCTTGAGATGACTGCTAGTTAGTAGCTGGCACTACTTTTTACTCTAGGAAGCAATCCAATTCAGCGACACAACACCACCCCATAATGCATACAAACACATGGATAATGGGAATGACTGCAAGCTTTGCCTCAGAAGTGCACTCCTGAGCCAAACCAAACTACTAGAATACTAGTAAAGAACCAAAGTACTTATGCTGTATTTGTCATTTCCTACACAGGAATGGTGGGTGATTAAGAATTGGTGGAAGTAGGTGGAAACTCTTGGATGGTCAGGTTTAACTCATGGCTTATATGTGTTTTCTGAGTGTGACTACGAAAGATGTCTAAACAAGGCACAAATCTGGATCACCTGGCCATTAAGATAAACATCTGTAGTCTTTACGTAAGCAAGGAAAATTAATGTCCTTCAGAAGGTCTTTATGGAGTTATCCTGTCAACCTAGCCAGGTTCTTGAGAGTTAAGTATTCCTTCTCTCTAACTTGAGATGGTACTTTCTGACAATTGTAGTACGGTAAATAGCAGACACACATTTTGCATAATTTAACCTTTTGATTTAATCTGATACGTGAATGATTTAATTGACAAAGTCCTAAATGTGAACTGTAAATATACTGAATTTGGATTGGCTATATAAATACCATAAATAAACAAGAGCGCACAGCAATATGAAGCATATATCAAAAGGTTATTGGAAACAGGAATTTGTGAATAAAAGGTTTTGACCTTCTAAATTCCAAAATTTGTATGATTTAGTTTGACTCATTTTTACATAAAAAATAATCAAGTTAAAACATAATAGATGGAGAAGTTTTCACTGTTTACTCTTTTAATCATGATTCCGTTGTATTGTTCCACTGAAACACACTTAGGGAAACAAAGCAAAAAAGTTGTAAGCATCAAAATTAATTAATCACTGCTGCTTTTAAACTAAAATTCTTCTCACTTTTGGTAACCAGTTAGCATAACAAACACTTCCGTGTGAAGACCTTTGTTACAATTTTAAGGTTTCTGCACAACTTCAAGTCAGTCAGGAAATTAGTTCAGTGTGCTTATAACAAACACAGTGCTAAGTTGACAAGAATCTGAAATTATATTATTTAATTATGATAAAATCTAATAATACATAATTAACTTATTTTTACTCAATTAATTCACATTTATTTATTACTGGGTTGACACAGGGACATTTTGAATAATGAGATTAAATGCTAAGAAATTAATTCTCTCATAAACTTGCAATTTCCTGAGAGAAATGTTTGTTGATCCTTCTCTTTTCTTGACTACAGAAAGCTTAAGTACATTTAAGTACCTTTAAAATGTACAAATGTTAAAAAATCCTATTTTGTGAATGTAATCATAGTCTGTATCTTTATGGATATATGGGTATTGTTCAAGCATCTGACCTCTTGAAAAGAGAAAAATGCAATAGCATAGCTAAAGAAAGGAAAATATATTTTCAAATATTTTTGTTAGATCACTCATCCTTAAAATCAATCATTAATGTATAGTTTCCCCTCACTTTACCACAGAAATTCCAACCAATTTTGCTTCCTAAAACAGGTGACAGAGTGGTTTGGGGTTTTGTTTGTTTGTTTGTAGGTTTTTATTTTTCCTCTATATATGGCTAAATCTTGCATGTGTATTTGGGAATGCTGAAAAATGCCTGCCTCGAAATGAATGTTTTTTAATGGCTGGGCACAGATTGGGCCCAGAACAACAACAGCAACAGCAACAGCAGCAACAACAGCAGCACAAAATTGAATTGCTTTTATTCAGAATAGAAGTTGGTTTTCCTGTTTTACTAATTTTACTTGAAGCAGATCTTCTGCTGTTTCATCTGTTCTGTCTCCCTCTCTCTTTTTGATATTCTTCCATTTTAAAAAAGAAAGAAAAAAAAATCATCTTCTACTTGGAGGAGGCACATGCTTCTAGTCCATCATGTCTTATGCTTCGGCTTTCTGATCCTTGCACATCCAACATTGATTAGAACATTTGGTGCTTATGAAATAAATCCATGTGTTTCTTCTTTGCAACATCCAGTCAGATGACCTTGTCTGTAGTATCTGCAGGCTGTCATTGGCTTATGGATCTCTGAAAGAATTTTTAGGAGGCCACACTGACACTTCTCAGCAGAAAAAACTAAATAGTTTCCAAGTTACTGCAAAACTATACTCAAAATCTTGTTTGTGGACAGAGAAAAAGCACACCTTACATATAAAGCTAATAGTATAGTGTTAGGATATTTGTAGCTATAGAAGCTGTCTTCACCGAGCCCAAACTGTACTTGACTAATTTTGTGACCTTCTATAATGTAGTGACTGCATCAGATGGCAAGGGAAGGGCTACAGATGTCATCTACCTGGACTTGTGTAAGACTTTTGGCACAGCCCCACACAGCATGCTGGCATGTGAATTAGAGAGATTTGAGTTTGATAGGTAGATTTTTGAGTGAATAAGGAATGTTCATATCTAAAAAGTTGTAGTCGTGGCTCAGCATCCAAGTTGAAACCATTAATGAGTGGTGTCTCTCAAGACTTCCTTCAGGGACCAATATTATTTAATACTTTCATCAATGACAATAGAAGGGATTCAGTAAATCCTCAGCAAGTTTTCAGATGGCACCAAAATTAGTGGTGTAGGTGGTTCAGTAGAGGGAAGGGATATCATCCAGAAGGTACTTGACAGGCTTCAGGAATGGCCCCAAATGAAAATCATAACGTATAACAAGGCCAAGTACAAGCACTTGGAATGAGGAAAATTCCAGTATAGGTGCAGACTGAGGGATGAATGGATTCAGAGTATTCTTACAGAGATGTACTTGGGATGAATGAAAATATGGTCACAAGACGGCAGTGTGTGTTTGCAGCCCAATAAGCTCATCACATTTCATTTAAAAAAACATGGTCAGCAGGCTGAGGAAAGTGATTCTCCCCCTCTACTCAATACTTGTGAGACCCCATCTGAATACTGGGTTCAGCTCTGGGGTCCTCAGTACAAGATATTGAGTACAACCTCAAGGCTGGTCCAGAGAAACATCTCAAAAATAAAACTATTCCATTCCATTCCTTTCATTCCACCTATGTATTTTTAATGTTTCCAATGTTCAATAATGAGCAAGAATTTTATTTCATGTTTATAACTGTGGCCTAGCTAAAATTTACACACTCAATACCCATTTTAGTAATCAAGGTCCTTCTTGCACTAAGATTTAATTAATTTGTACTTAAATTCTCTATTTGCAAAATGGGAAAAACAGCACTGCCTTATCTTCTTAAAATATCATGAAAGAAACTTAACCATACTGGTGTCTGAAAAGTGGTTCATTGTGTGATGAAATTATGAATAAAAATATCTAGATGGATACCGAATAGTTTAAGACTGCTTCTATCCCATTAAGTCCTCTCCTCAAGTTCTTCTTATTGTCTTATCTCTATTGTCTAGAGATTTACTGCTTAGCTTTAATAGCTGCTAACAGAAATTATGTCATGCATTTTTTCAGACCAGCATTGTAAATACACTGAATAATTCTCAAAGGCATTTACAGAGGGAGTCCAGTGTGTTATAAAAGGAAATAAACCACAAAATCCCCCATAATTTTAGCTAGGTTTGCAGAAGTGTTCAGACAATTGGGACAAGTTTAATGAAGAAAGTATTTCTTGTCAAGCCAATAGATCAACCAATTATATCACGGAAACTATTTCAGATACTTGATGTCTCAAACTGTTGTAGGAAGGGCTTTTGATTGTAAGATAAAGGCTTTCTATTTTCAAGTCTAAAATGTCTTCAAATCTAACCATTCTCAGTAACTGGAGCTTAAATCAATATGGAGGTTTTTCATGTTATAGAATGTGGGCAGAATGAACTGCCAACTAAATGATGTTTGAAGAATACTCTTGTGTTTATCTATGCTCTACTTTTCTGTCATTGAGAGCCTTGAAAGGAATAGGGATCAGTCTATGACAGTTGGTAAAGATTTTCCATAATTTTTTAACACATAAGACTCCTTCTTTGAATTTCAGCCTACTCATTCAATTTATGCTGGCAGTCTCAGACACCCTTGTGCCTCTGAGAGAATATTTTTCTTGATGACTGACATCCGGTCTGTTCAAAAGAGCAAGACCTCAGCTGAAAGAGAATGAGTTTTGAGAGCTATTAGGAGAACAATCTACACAATAACTGTTGAGAATTCTATAAATCTCAGTATATTTAAAAGAGTATTTTTGAAATTTCTTGTGAGAAAAATCACTGATTTATGGTACTAAAATTAATTAACTTTATGAATAGAATTAATGCATTGTACATATCCTCTTGTACATATCCTTTCTGGATATTAACAAGTTCAGAGTTTCCTTGTAATCCTTTTTTTTGCTAGGTTATATGAAGAGAATCTCTTAGTTTCCATTCACATTAAATTACTTCTGTCAGTGTGCAACACATTGGTAATTTATACCTTTGCTCTTCAAGGAAATATCATCCAATTATTATCAACAGGAAGACTCAGCTGGGGAAAAGTAAGCACCAAGTTGTTAGATCTGAAACCAAACCCCTTATTCTGTAATGGTAATTACAAACGTCTGCTTTCATTCACTTTAATTAGAGTTCCCATAGGCAAAAAAAATTAATCCAGAAAGAAGTTATTAGTGTAATGCAGTGAAGTCTTCAAGCATGCATTCCAGAATTCATTTTGTCCTATGAAATGGCAACATGGAACATGAAATGTTTCATAACCTACAAAATCAGCTTAGGTTACACATACGTAGATCCAGCTTAGGCATATGTTTAATTAACAGAAGAAATGATGACCAAATCAACAGTAGTTTATTTATATATGGCTGAAAAAATGTCTTCTGGTTCAGATGTGAAACTGAATCTTTTAGAGAATCACTTTGGTTTTTTGTTGTAGGAACTGAATCCTAGGTAGTAAATACTGCAACCTAAAGCAGCTCTGCATAATAGTAATGAATCATATTTGCCAGCTCTGAGGCAATGTTTCAGCAACTTTAAATATCTCCAAATTGTACTCAGATTAGTAACTGAACTTAGTTTGAAGTATTGAATTTATTGTTATAATCAACGGAGAAATAAGACTCAGTTATACACTCAAAATTTAGGACAATTAAAAGCAATTAAATTTTCCTGAAATTGATACGTTTGTCACATTCAGAGATTAAATTCAGTACTCAGAGTATAAAAAATAAGAAAATAAATTGTTTACAAATACTGCTGATATTTTGTCTGCTTGTTCTCTAGAGCAACTTACATGGTGTACAGATGCTTCAAGAAAATGTGTTTGAAGACAGTACTTAAATAAACATGCAGAGTATTTAGAAGTCTAACTTAAGGCTTTAAATATCTATACATATAGGAATCTAAATTTAGATGCTTCCAGTGAAATTTTAAAAAATGCCATAACTTAAGTGTATACATAATTTATATGTCCATATCTATATAATTTATATTTAAAAGCAAATAGAAGGTTATAAAAATACATGTTATACTTTATTTGATTTTATTTTAGCATCCATATTTTGCTTACTCATTTATTTCTTACAGACTTCTTCCCACATCTAATAGATTTAAAGTTTTTCACCTTGATCCTCTTTGTTTTAAGCATCTTGCAAGAGATGCTATCCTTCACTTGCCATTTTTACTGTAGAGACTAATAAAAAAATCCTGGTAAATTCAATAAAGTTCTATAATGGTGGATTTAGTATCTGGCATCTTCATGTGAGGCAAAATGTTTCTATGTGTTCTGTAGGGAAAGGTGGCACTTGTTTCACGGCACAAAGTATAGTTACAGAATCCCAGAACTGCTGAGGTTAAAAGGCCTCTGGAAATCATCTAGTCCAAGCCCTTGGCTCAAGCACAGTCACCAAGAGCTGGTTGCCTCAGATCATACCCAGACAGCTTTAGAGTATCTCCAAGGATGGAGACTCCACCACACCTTTGTTTACTCTCACAGTGATAGAAGTATTTCCTTATATTCAGGCAGAGCTTCCCATGTTCCTGACTGTGTCCATTAGTTTCTGTCTTATCAATGGGTGCCATTGGAAGGAGGCTCTTTTGGTCTCCTTTACACTATTCTTTTGGGTATTGATGAGATTCTCATGAGTCTTCTCTTCTTCAGGCTGGAGAATCTGAGTACTCTCAGCCTTTCCTCAAAGGAAAGGTGTAGGATTTTGCATCTTCTTTTCCTAATTACATGAGGCTTCTATCAGCCATTTTTTTTTTTTTTACAGATGTATTTAAAGAGCTTTTGTATTTGTTTTTTGAAGAGGAGTTTTGTGGTTTCTTCTTTTAAGCTGTTTAGTAAGCAGGAAAAACTAATATTAGGAATTGATACAAGTTTTTGACATTTTTTATGTTAGCATAAAAAAATTCAATCATAGTTTTACCATATCTCAGTATTATAGTTACAGATGCATGTCAGTACAATCTTTGTAACATGGCAAAGCGTTCTATATTTTCATTAAATCAACAGAGACATATATGATGAGTAAGAAAAAATAATATACTAAATACAAGTGAAATTTAATCAATAGAAAGCAGAAGTCTGGGGACCAATACAAGAAAATTTTAAGCTCAATTAAAGTGTTGAGGAATCATTCAAAAGGGAGAAAGAGAAGGAGAAAGGCTAGCTCACAAAAGACATTAAATGATGTCATGTATTATTGGCTGTGTACTTCCTATTTTGGATTGCTTCAGGGTCAGCATGCCACAAATGATAATTTAGCTGGGGCAACTGAGAGCCAATAAATCATTGGGGTTAGGTAGGGCTTATTCAAGAGAACAAAATGGGTCTGAGGAAAAACTTTTCAGTGGAAAGCAACATTATTGGAAAAGTCATTAAGTTGTGACTTAAATCCATAAGAATTGAGTGAAAGAAAGCTGGTGTTGAATATATAATAGAGAGATGTTTCAATTAAAATTCACATGTTGTTTTTGTAAACAATTGAAAACATTTTGGGGTCAAGCCAGAATCATAGGAACTGTAGAGATACAAAGTTTTCAGTGTTCAGTCCCATAATATTAACAAACTCCTAGACATGAGACTTGGGAGAACTTTTCTTCTGTGTTAGGCTAAAGAGAACCATTAGTATCTTCTGTTTTTTACTATAGCATGGTGTGGTGGGTTAACTTTGGCTGGCATCAGTCTCCATCATGCTCTTTTGCAAGGAAGCAGCTCTTGCATTGAAGCAGCTTTTGTGTTGAGATAAAGATACAGAGATGCCTTACAAACTACAGTCATAGGAAAAATCTTCTATCTGTGGAAGATTTGTTAAGCTATTGCCACTTAAAAATAGAGTAACCTAGTGAGAAAAAGACCCCAACTCCCTAGTTCCTGAGGCTCAACTTACCTCCTACCCCCTGCACAGATGGGAAATGGGATTGTGATCAATTCATAATGTTTTGTGACTGCTACTTCTTCTTCATCATGCTATAGTCCTGCTTCAGCATGGAGCCCCTCCCATTCACAAACTGTTCCAGTGTGGGTCCTTTCTATGTGGTGCAGTCCTTCAGAAACACACTACTCCAGCATGGATTCCCTGCAGCATCACGGGTCCAGCCAGGAGTCATACTTCACCATGGGCTTCCCTTTCCACAGACCACAGCTCTTGCCAGAATCCTCCTTCAACATGGGATTTCCATGAACTACAGCTTCCTTCAGAGCATATCCATCTGCTCATGCATGCCCTGCAGGGGGGATATCTGCTCCACCATGGACCTCCGTGGGCTGCAGTGGGACAAACAGCTTCAGCACGGGTTGTCTGCAAGGCAATATGTGCTCTGGCACCAGAAGCACCTCCTTCCTCTCCTTCATTCACAGTTGTTTCTCACTCCCTCTTCTTCCCGCTCTTGCACAGTATTTTTTACCCTTTCTTTAATACATTTATCTGCAGGTGGCCCCGGCATCAGTGGTAGACTCAGTTTTGGCCAGTAGCAAGTTCATCTTAGAGTTGTCTGGAATTTTCTCTGACATGGTGATAGCATCTTGTGTCTCCTCACAGAAACCAACCCTGCAGCCCCTCTGCTACCAAAACCTTTCCAAGCAAACTGAATAAAAGTGTAAAATTTGAAGTAAGCCTCAAGGTATTCCATTCCAGTTCTAAGCTGATCCCTACAGGGCAAGGAAGATGGTGTTTTCAGTTCTGATCTCTATTACACTCATATGACTTGGCAAAAGGGATAAATATTTCAGATGTCAAAAATAACAACACATTCTCAAGAAATTAGTTTAGGGTTTGTTCTTGAGAAGGTTGTTAAAAAGTAAGCACACACCCACACACACACCCCCACATACACACATATATATATATACATGCACAGATCCATGGGAGAACAATTTTAATCTCTGTAATTCAAATGTAAATCTCATTCTATTGATTGTCCAAGTGTTCCAGTGGCATAATTCACAGAGTAAAGACTTATCCTAAAAGAAAGTTTTGTCTATCTGTAAGACAAGAGAGACATCTTCATTCTGACTTTTCTCAAGGAGAGAAAATAAAGAAAGATCCTTAAAAACACCTTAGATCCTTACATTTAATCCTTATAAATAATGGATCCTACCATGTACGTATACGTATTAGTAGTATGTAAAAAAAATCTTTCTATTTACATGATATTTTGACATCGTAAAAGGTGAAACTCTAAAAGTTAATGTAAGTATCTTCAAGGACAATAAATCTCAGTTGATGTACTGAGTAACCCTGAAATCCTAAAGACTCCAGAGAGTAAATTATGAGATTAGTAGAAACATAAGAACAAGAAACTGAAAATCAGATAGTATCAATAAAAAATAATTCTGTGAGAATTTTAAGCTGGAATTATTGAATAGATGTTAACAAAACCATAGAGAAATAGAAAGTCTTAAACAGTATCCTTGAATATATTTCAGTATTCTTAATTTTTATGAAAAAGTTATTGGTTTATTTGTTGGTTGGTTGGCTGGTTGGTTGGTTGGTTGGTTGGTGTTATTTTGTGGTGTTCTTTTTCTTTTCTCATGAACACGAAAATTAAATGATACCACCAGAATATCTTCTGTAAGAAGTGTGACATAAGAAAATAGGAAAGAATAATTGGAGCACTTCTTCATCCCAGCAATACAAATAAATCTTTATAATTTGACTTCTTTTTTAGGATGATTCTGCCGCAACTTGATTAATAATTCAAAAACACTTTCAAGAGTTTGGCTTTATAGTGTGGTTTTTTTTCTTTTCTAAATCTTGGGTTTTCTGAGTCCCTTAGAAAAAAATATAAATTCTATTTAATTTTGATACTTCAATTAATATTTCTTTCTGAGATATGCACTGGCTATTACAGAATTATTTCCTGACAGCTACGCATCAAAGACAATAAGGAAATTGGTTGAAAGCATAGAATTTATTGTATTCTAAATTCATTGAGAATTTCCTAAAGAAAATGAATATATTCATGTTACAGAAGACTCAATAATTCAGTATATACAATAAAAATAATGAATGTTTGAAGAAAATTGTACCTTGATAGTCTTTACTTGTTATCACTGGTAATTCATCACTCTTATCTCTTCTGTTCTGAACACTCAATGTGCCCTGAATCTCCTTTTGCCTGTCAGACTTTTAGGTGCCTTTGTTTAAATTATAAATGTATCATCACAATTATGTGTCAAAAAACTGTTTAAATTTAATAGTAGAGATCTTTATTTTCTTTTATAGCTTGACCTGGAGTATAATCATACTGTATAAATGTGCAAATTCTTTTTTCTCTCTAAAACTTCTTTAGATAAAACAAAGAATTAAATATTTATTATAAAGTGGTGGAGTGTCTCTTTTTACATAGACAGTATTTCCATTTTATTTGAAAAGCTTAGCTGTTTGGATTAAAAACTATTAGTACAATTTACATTCTATTTTGAAAGGCAGACAAATCCTTCAATTCCTCCTATTTTTATCATAGGAGAAAAGAACTGCATGTGAAATTATTTTACTGCCCCATAAAGCTTGCTGAGGTTTCAATTATGCAGGTCAATAATTCAATTTTTCTTCATCCAAGGTTTTAAACAAAGAAAAACAATAAAAGATGGAAAGAAGAGAGAGGGATTTTTGAAATAGCTGATTTGCTACATTCAAGGGAAGTAAAACATCTAAGTTCAAAACACTGTTTTTACCTAATTGAGAGCTAATGAGCATGAGTACTCATTGCCTATTTTGACAGTTTTTACTCAGCATCTCTTCTTCAAGTTGTAATGAAAGATCGTTGGTTCAAGACATAATGCCTCTGCAATTCACCCACAGAGGGACTGTGTACGTCTTTAGTACACACACACACACACACATATATATGCATATACATGTAGAATATGTATATGTATATGTATATGTATATGTATATGTATATGTATATGTGTATGTGTATGCGTATGCGTATGCGTATGTATATGTACATAGAAAACCTGCACTGAAGTCCTTACTCTAAACCTTGCAGATAGGAGAGCTAAATTTGCCCCTGTGTCTTTACTGCTAAATTAGGCTATCACACCATTTGCATACAGTTTTATCACTTAAAAATTAAAGCTAGATGAAATACAAAAGTGGGAGTCCTTAACACCACCATATGTCCATAAGGAATCAGGATTCTCTGTGTTCTATCCCGGCCCTAAATAGGTTTACAGCTCAGGCTTTCCAATGACAAGTTGCTAGAAATTCCTAACCTAGCTCACATACAATTAAATACTTAGCAGTTTATGGAATTATTTCTCATTAAAAATGATATGTAAATTATGTGGATTCTTAGAAAAAACATATCTTGTCTTTACAGAGCATATTTGCATGTAGGTGGTATCTGCATATGCATGTATATTTATCCTCATTCTGGCTGCAAATACAGATAATTTGTTTTTTATACACTTAGTTCTCTTGTATCCACTGTGAAATGAAAAAATACAAGTCATGAAACCAATTCTCAAAAATTATTTCTGCGCAGTGACTTTTCCAGTCAAGACCAGAGCGTTACTATTTGTCTGATCAGAGCTTGTCACACATTAACTAAGGTGAACTCTTCCCACCATTCTCACAAACTCTGTTACAAGAAAGGGAATATACTTTCTGAAATTCTTCCATTCAGGTAATGCATATAAATAATGAATTTGGGTTTTTTTGCAATTAACTTGAATTTGTATTCTCCTTAATGAAGTGATACCATTTAAGCATCTCTTTCTTTGTACTTTTGAAATTCAGACTTCTCGTGCTGTCGTTTGATTAGGACAGAGGTATATTCAACATACATTGGTGGAAAATCTGTCCCCATTGAAGCCAGTAAAAAATAAAAATGAGCACCATCTCAATAATTGTTTCTATTCTATCAGATGAGGTAAAAAAAGGTTTTAACTTTTGTAAACTTTTTGTTGTTTAATACATAAGTGCATCGTTGCATCAAGGTAGCCAGAGAAGAACCTATCTGGAATTTTCTTTGCATTTTTCTTTCCATTAGTACTATAAATAGAACTCCTATGTAGTTCTACATGAACCCTCCTTTCATCATATCAAAATGATTACTTTCATCAACACTATTTTATGTGTAATTTCTGGTCATATTTTGATAGGTTTTATTTCTCTCTGAGTTTAAAACCTGTCCATCAAGAGTTTCTGATTTCCTCCACTGCATTCTACTAAAAATTATTCATAGGAAGAAAAAAAGGTTGGTGAAAATTGTTGTTCTTTTGGATGGCTGTGGTAATTTTTTTGCAAATATTCTGTATTTCTGACCTCTAAGGTCATGGTTATTATTAAGCTTCAATATCTGTCTTATACCTTCCAAGATTTTGAAATTGACTCTCAAAACAGTGTAATTTTCCTAAGATTCACTATTCTGAAAGAGTGTTGGCACTCTTAATGTAAATTAATAATAATGATGATGACAATGATAATAATAACAATAATTATTATTATTGTTGTTGTTGTTGCTGCTGCTGTTGTGGTTGTTGTTTTTATTTATACTATTTCATAAAGCTATTTATTGTTCCCATTTTGAGATTATAAATAAAAAATATTAAGCATTTAACCAAAAACACTTTGGATTAAAGACATGTTAGTGGTTTCAGCCTTTCCTTTTTTCTGTTTTGAGTAACCTCAAAGTGCCTTATGTTTTCATCCATGTGCCTTGTTTAGTTTTCAGAAGAGTACCAAAAAGCAACATTTTTCCAAGTGACAGTGTTGCACAGACTCTCTGCAAACTGCAATTTCTTTGATCGTGCTCTTCCTTATTTAGGAAATTTCTGCAAAATTTTGAGAGCTGCTTTTTTCATCCACAATCAAGCATCAGCCATAAGGCAGCAGCTTAAAAGGGAGAAAAATTAATAGGTAATTTTTACCCTGCATCACACTTAGGCTGAGTTCAGGATTAGTTGAAACTGGCATTGGTTCAAATTGCACATTAGAATTTAGTGAGACAGCAGTTCATTTACCTCTAATTTTGTACTTAAGAAGGGATGAAAGTAAGACTAGAACTTAAATTGAACAAGCTGAGACTTGAAATGTCAAATTCTTGCCTGAGAGGGATGTGTAATGATATCTCTAATCAGCTTTGAGGACCAAAATTCATCAAGGAGACTTTTCTCAGACAACTGCAAAGTATTCATACTTCAAGAGAGAAAATGTTAATCTCCTTGCTGTGCGTATTTTTATTTGTTGACCATTGTTTTTAAACATTGTTTAGAATATTTAACAAAATATAAAAGGAATGGTAATAATGAATTTTTAAAAGTGTTTAGCAGTTAAGGACTCATTGACAGCAGGTGTGGTGTGTTTCGGAACATTTAAAAGAAGATGCTTTCTGTATTTTCTAGTTGCAGGGGCTTTTGTTGCATTTTAGTTGGGTTTTTGTGTGTGTGTGTGTATTTTGTTTTGTTTTTTGGTTTGATTTTTTGTTTTTGTTTTAATTTAAATTGTCTAGCATTCTTGTTTACTATTTAGAACCTTTTTTCCACAGTTGCTTTTTAATATAGCTCTTTGAATTTACGGTTAAGCAGCCTTGTACTTATAAAACGAGGCACTTGTTTGGAAGGAGAGAAAGTGTTCATAATGTGTGGAATGAACTTTATCTTGAAGGCTTTCTCATTTAATTGATGTGATCTGACCTTGCCATTAGTCTTGCTAAAGGCAAGCTATTTCTGTCTGCATTACTTTTCATTATTATTACATCGTGTAGAAGCTCAGTACCTGCTGCTCCATATAAATATGTGACAGAGCAAAAGAGCATACTCTGGAAAGTCATCCAAGTCCTATCTACTCTCATACTTTCAAAGTTAATTCACACAAGCGTATACCATAGTGCCATATATCAAAGTCTGTTGTATCAACAGAAATTTGGAATACCAAACTTGTGATCATGATCTGAGATATTGCAGGAAATTTGTATTCCTTATTTAGTTATCTGGAGTCCAGGCATCATCACCTTAGATATAAATCAATCTTATCCTGTCGCAGTTACTTTGCAGCTGTGCCTGAGTTTATTATTAATTTACAATGTTCTTTGTTCAGTGCAAAGGAGACAATCAAATGATATATCACATAAACAATTAAAATCTGTCCTTGTGGCTTTAAGCTGTTGAAATGATGCAGAACTTGTGCAGAATGCAACTGTCCTCAAGTTACTTTCATTGTTAAACATTAGACAATATGACAAATTTCAGTCTGACTCAGCCATTTAAAATAGTATTTTTAGACTTCTGACAGACACTTATTTATCTTTATTATTGTATGGTTACTTAGGCAGACATAAGAATCATAAGAAATACAATGATGGTACATGGATAAAATTAACAACGCTCATATGCCTCATTGTTTTTCCCCAAAGAGAAATGTAAGACACTCAGAAAGTTCACAGCAAATACCATTAATATAACTTTGCCACTAAGGCAAATATCTGCCAATCCTTCTAATGTCAATCACTAATTTAATATGTAATTTGACAAATATTATCAATTATTGTTTTGCAGATTATTTTGAATCTCTGTTGAAAATAATTTATTAAAACTTGTCAGCTTAGTGCAAATAATTGTTGGTAACCTTTTCCATGTCTATAAGTATGTCACATAATTTCTATAAACTTGATATTGACATAGGCACAGAAGCATACAGTCAGCCTAGAAAGAAACTGATCTTGAGATTTTGTATTCTTTTTCTATCAGTATCAAAGAGCTAATTTCCAAAGAACTCATACAAGGAACTGTGTTGATTTGCTTCAAGTGAGGAACTGTTTCAAATAATTTGAAATTCACACAACAGATTTGGAAACTAATTCTGTATTTTACTGTCATATTACTTTAAACTTTTATCTCTTGTCAGAAAGTATCATAAGTTAAAAATACATGCTTCATAAAAGCACTTAAAAACCCACAAGTTATCCTGAAGTATTTCATGAAGAGATGAATCAGTATACAATTCTCTTTTCTTGTAGGCTTTTTTTTCTTTTATTTTTTGTTTTGCTTTGCTTTGTTTTCTTTCAGTTTTGTTTTGTTTTGCTTATATCTTTTAATTGGGCTATCAAAAGTATGCAAATAAACTTTCATTGGGCTTGAGGAGAACAATTATTTCTTCGTTTATATAGTAAAGCAGAAAGAAAGGAAAATACTGGAAGACCAAATAATTCTTCAAGGATAACTTGTCACCGAGGTAGTTTTTTTCTTAATCTGTTTGATGTCAATTATGGCTTCATTAAGTGTTAAGACACTTGTGATCAGGACTATTTGAGAAAAGAAAGGGGTGGGCTTCAAGCAGTCTTTACCTAAATATTGTTCATTATTTGACTTTTTTTCTCAATTCTCTTTCTTAATTTCCAACTCAGTGCCAGTTCTATTGATAGTTTTCTGCATTCATATACATAATGAATCTTGACACTTCAGTGATGTGACCAGCTCATTAAAGAGGTAATGCTGTACTATGGGACAAAGAAAAAACATCTATTGCCTACTTCAGCATACGAGCTAGGAAGCAAATTAACATCTAGATGCCCTTTATTGCTTGCTGTATACAAAGTTGGGTGGAATTTCTATTCAAAGTTTCTCTAACTGTAGTCTCTGTGAAACACTAATGTGAATTTGCATACATAATGACATCACTCTGTTTGGCGCAAAAGGAAGGAACAGTAAGGTAATGTGATACAACATGCTGTTTGTGTGTTCTTACACTGGGAAAGTGCAAGGTAAACTACTTTAGCAGCTTATGGTTGTATATATGTGCAAATAAGGATAGAGTACATCCCTGCATTGCACAGAAAGCAAGTTGAAGTCACAGCATTTTGGCCCTGCAGATAGATGTGCAGGATCTATATGGTTTCAGCATACATTAATTGGGATAGGAAGATGAATTATTATGCCCATCCTTTCTAATAAATGTCCTCATCTGTTGCCCCTGAGTTTTTAGCCTACTGATGTTGAGACATTCTTTTATACTTTTTCACACTCTCTTTCTGATAAACAGTGGATTGTTTGCATTCCTCTCTGGAGGAAGAGAGGGTGCACGGACATTGTGGTGAACCAATGGAGTCAGAGAGGTTCTTGCATCACTGTCCCATCCACGGTCATTGCTAGGTGTCTTTAAATAGACATGCCATGTAAATAAAGTTGCCTTTTCCTGTTCATCTAACCTGGTGTGAGGTGTGTGTCTGTCTCTCTCCTTTTGTGTGTGTGTTGCAACTGCAACACTCATCACTTATTGAGAAATCATTTTCACCTTCTTTCTCTCTAACTTGGTAAGTAATGTATGAAATGACAAACAGCTTAGAAGGAAGATAGAGAATACCTAGCAAAAAAAACCCAACAAAATCTCTAGCCAAATCAAATTCTCCAAGTATTAGTTCACTGGAAAAAGAGTAGGGAAATGTATTGAATAAAGAAAAAAAGATCCTGACAGAAACAGAAACATCATTACTATTTTGGGCTATGTTTGCAGTGAATTTGGTGTTTTTCCTTGTCAGCTGGGACTAGAAATCTTCAGATTGAAAATCCCGATAGGATTTAACTCAAAAATAATGATTTAAATTCCTGGCGTTAGCAGAATTCCAGGGTTATTCTATGCCACCTCAACCACAGGCATTTAGAGCTTGCTGTAATGATCTTCAGACAGCTTACACATTATGTATATTATGTATTTTCTCACAATATGAGTAAAGCTGGCAGGAGAAGACTTTAATATTGGTGCTTGGTTCCTATCTTCCTTTGTGGATTGGGGTACCCAGGATTTCTGCAACTTAAAGGCATAATTTGAAATTCATGAAGAGGAGGGTGAAGCTGATAGTAAACATTGACTTTTTTCCCTTGGTAATTTCAAATAGGAAGTTCATGATCTTGCAGTTGGGTTTCATGTATCGAAATGTGTGAAATTACCCAGGTTTTATTTACATAATTTATGTTAAATACTTTCTAATCCAATTCCATAACTCTCCATATCTCCTCTCCATGGATTTTGAAGAAATAAACTTAAATCTATATACTAAAAAATGTCTAATTCAGTTCAAAGTAGGCATAGTTTAGAAAACTCCATGCATAGTAAAGAAAGAAAAAAAAAACTCCCAAAATGTCTTCTTGTATTGAGGGGCCTAGAACTGGACACAGCTCTTGAAGTGTGGCCTCACCAGTGCCAAGTACAGGGGGACAATCCCTGCTCTGGTCCTGCTGGCCACACTGCTGCTGATACAGGCCAGGATGCTATTGGCCCTCTTGGCCACCTGGGCACAATGCTGGTTCATGTTCAGTCACTATCAACCAGCACCTCCAGGCTCTTTTCCTCTGGGCACTCTGCCCCCAGCCTGTGGGGCTGCCTGGGGTTGTTGTGACCCAAGTGCAAGTCCCAGCACTTCACTTATCAAACCTCACAGCTTTGCCCTTGGCACATTGATCCAGACTGTCCAGATGCCTCTGAACAGATTATTAGAAATTAAATAGTCAAAACAGCCCATCAAATACTACTATGAAGAAACAAGCACTTTGTTGAGTATAACAAAGAAACTGTAATTTCTTCAGAAGAGCAATTATAAATTTTGGCCTTCTGGTAGTGGCTGTTTCATGAATAATTGTCTACGCAGCAGGTTTTACTTTCTGAATCATCCCTTTTTGCTTTAATAAAACTTCCTCAATAAGCACCTAGGGCTATGCCATACTGTAATGTTAATTGAAACAATGGAGCACACTGAAGACAAGAACAGTTCTACTCCACATAAATATTTCATTCTTGCACAAGAAAGGACAACTGTTTGGTACATGTCTAAAATAGCTCCAGTCTTTGCACACTGCTCCACAATCTAGAGATTAAAAAAAATCATGATTTTCCATTAATTCAGTGCCTTTACTTTGAACTCTTGTAATGAAAAAGATTTTTTTTTTCCATTAGTGAATCCCAACATCTTTATCTGGTGACAAATTGTGAGCTAAGTAATGTAAATGAGTTTCACCACCGAATGTTAATTGTTGGCCCCATTCTTCACAGTTTTGTGTCAATGCAGCTGTTGAATCCAGTGCAGTAGCTACCATCAGCAAGGAGCCTGGCTTGTGTTGAAGGAAGCAAAGATTCTGCCTTTAGCATAATGTGACTACTTTGATTCATTCCACTTTTACAGATAGGTTTTTACATTAGAAATATTTTATTTTATGCTATATATGTAAACAGTTCAATAATACCATAGCATCTCACATTTGTTTAGCTCAAATGACGTATATACATTTCAACAAAGCTTCTGTTCCTAGTTGTGATTTTCTAAACATGTAAATTCATTAATTCATTTCTAAACATGAGATTAATTAATGGCACAATACTGCTCAAATACAAATATTTTTCCATCACTATGCTTTAAACATTCTGACATTGTTTTTTTATTTAGCATCAGGCCTCAACACTCTTTGTTTGAACAGTACTTCTCTCAGGCAAGAAGATCAGTTTCTGTTTGCTTGAGGTATTGCTTATGGTCAGAGATTTCACTGTAAAAATCTGTTTTTTATGGTAGGATTTGTTACTCTAGGATCAAGAAAGTATTACTTTCACTTTGATTATAATATAGTTTTCATGTAGACTTGAGACATGATGTTGCAAAGCAAAATAACATAGTGAGAAGAAGGACCAAGGAAAAGGAACACTCAGTAAGATTTACTAATCTGTGAACTAACTGTTTTTTGTTCACAGAAGATGCAATGTAGCGGCAATTACAATTGCACAACATCCACTCTACAACACATAGCACAAGGAATGTACTGAATTTTAGAATTTTTTGTAAAGTAAAAATATATCTATGTTTTGATATCTTAAACTACCATCCTGATTGCCTTATGATAAGTAGCATAGTATCTATTAACTATATTGTAAAAATAAATAAGGATTTGATGAAAGGGCAGGCAAATCTATAGATGCAATTATTGCATCTATAGAGATAATTACTGCATATACTCATGTGCAAAACAAATTATTCTTATTGTTTGGTTTTCTGATGAACTGGAAGATTAGATGCTGATTATACACTATGTTTAAGGGTTAATTACTTTCATTTAAGTTATGAACAATACTCCCTAGATCTTCACCTGAAAAACACAGTTCTTTGCCTTAGCATATTCTTACCCTTAGATAAAGTAAATTTATATGAGATAGGGGAGCAATCTGGGACCGGTTCAAAGTTCTTGAACAACTCATTTCTCTAGCTGGTCCATAATTTAAATGTTCCTAAACTTGTTTATTATAGCACAGACACAGAAAGAAAAAGAAATCTTGGTGGGGACTATAGACCATCAAATGACAATGGTCTAGTGTTGGTATTATTTCTATATCTATTTCTGAACTTTGCAAGCTCCAAACACACTTAGTCTGTATCGAGTTTTTGGCACCTGAATAACACTTTAGTAGGTTTTACCTTAGTTGGGCTAACTCTGATTTGTATGTGTTTAATGGAGTGTTTGTAACTACTCATTAAATAGACTGTTCATTTCTTTGGTTTAGAAGTGGAAGTATTTTATAGTAATTCTAAACTGGAGAAATTGGGATGAGTATAATCCTTTATTTGGGCTCTGTGTATCCACTGAAGTTTTTACTGTAGTGAATTCCCCTGAGAGACTGTCCTGGGACTGCAGAAATGCAGAAATACTATTTTATTTATTTATTTATTTTCCTATGTGAGATGCTATTTGTGTCCTACAAGTATTTTGTTGTACTTATCTGATCATTTTTCTGACACTGTAGGACTGCTGGGTATCGTTTTATACTCATCCCTTCTCATCTGAGGCACAGAGAACAGTTGCTTGCATCTCAAATTGTTTTACACCAGCTAGAAGTTTCTTTTATGGAAACTAATTGACTGAGATATATATGAAGTAAAATTAAACGCTGTCTTTTCTGGCCTTGAACTCCTTGAACTCTGTAATATTGGACAATCTGATGGATAGAACGAGCTGGAAATTTATCAAACGAGGCTATGTCTGTGTCCTGGAGTTCTTCTATTAGTGAAGTGCAGAGATATTGCAGTGTTCAGATGATTTATTTATGAGTTCTTTTAATCTAAATTGCACATGATTTGCACTTCATTTATGCCTGGTGCAGTTGACATGTATCTGGAAATATTCACATATAAGAATGGGTAATTCCAAAATCATCTAGGGAGATCAGAAAGCATAAAACATTGTGGCTTTACCAAATATTGAAGTTTTAGATTCACATTTATATTTTGAGTAAAAAGCAGATTAGCATATGATAGACAGACACATATATAAAGAAAATAAACACTTAAAATTAGCTCTAAAAATATTTAATGTCATAAATGTAGTCATTGTGAGAGGAGTTAGAAACTTTAATCTACTTTTCAGTAAGGAAATGGCTTAGAAAAGTAGTTCAGATACTTGATGGATTGAGATCTAGACATCTGTTGAATTGTCTGTATCATTGCAATTTAGAATACATGCTGTATATTCCTCATTCTACAAAAATAATAATATCTGGGTTCAATTATTCCTTTTTTTTCATGTCAAATAATGCAGAGTCAGCTGTTCAGCTTTATGCAGAGCTTCATATTTTAATGAAAGTTGCATTTGCATAAAATAAATTTATTTTCTTGCCGTGTGCTAGCTCAAATTCCAGTATGGACTTTAAAGGACTTTGTTTATTTCATTGCAGTAAATGACATTCCAGGAATCACTTTTTCACTTCGTACAAATAGCATGTTGCCTTCCTTAGCTCAGCATTTTGCGGCACAGCAAATGCTAGTATATAAAGAGAACATGGAAATAAAAGGCTGCAGGAGGACAAAATTTTGTCTCTGTATGTGTTATATTTTTCAGGATATTAACAAAACCTCTGTCATTAGGTGAAGAAAATGTACACTGAAATAAGACTGAAACTACAAAATGCTTATCTGTTTTGATACTCCCTTAAGTCATCACCTAGCTGTGGCCAAAAGTCTCTTAACCAGGATTTATGGAAATTGAAAGAGTTTATCAGTCCTTTATCCATTTATCATTATCAAGTTCTTCCTATGAAAATTCTGCAAAATTCTTCCTATGAAAAATTTTAATTGAAGTGCATGATAGGAAAACCTTGCTCAAAAGTTCCTTCGTAGCCAGCTTGCTGCAATGACTATATGCAAACAAACTAAAGCTGGAAAAAATAATGTTCGCTATAAATCACAGTCCATCCACCTTTCCATTGAACAATAGATCTAAAAAATATGCATAAATTAATACAAATATTTACTGCTATCATTGAAAAGCAAAAAAAGGCATGAATTTTTTCTTTATTAGAACTTAGAAGTTTTAAAGAATTTCACTAATGACAAATATCACATTCTGACACTTTCTGATATCACTGTACTTGTTATCTTATTAGTTATTTTTCTTAAATACTGTTCTTTCCTATTTAATTAAAAATACTTGCTTTGGTTCTGTAAATGCATACCAGTATTTATATTGTATTTATTCTCTAATAAATTCCTCTGAATGGCATGTGAGACAAAGATCAATGAAAACATAAAACCAGTAATAAAATTTAAGTAGCTGTCCAGTGAAGAAGAAAGGTCAAACCCAAGTAATAACCTAAAATGGGGCCCAGGTCTGCAATTATAATAGTTCACAAATAAATGAAATATTCACTAAATCAAAGTAAAAGAGGCATGCCTGTAGCTTATCAGCTAGAGAACAAATGAAGCTTTTTAGATTATGTAAACATCCTAGAGTTTTGAATTGCAAGTTAGGTACTCTACAAATTTACAGTAGTAGTAGTACAGTAGTAGGAACCTTAGTAGGAACACACACTCTTCACACATACAGAGCATACTTCAGATGGAATAACTAGTATTGTGCTACTTCAGGGGGAAAGAAATTAAAGAAAAGACAATGTCAAATTTCCTTTATGTTTCATTCAAAATTTTTGACTGATAAACCAAAAAAACAACCAGTACTAAAACTTTATAATGTTTCTGTTCTCTTTAGAAAGACTTTCACATTTAATTTTGCTAGTTTTTCATAATCCTTAGAGTGTACAAGATTTTGTTAAAACTAATTACCAAATTGGGAAGTATTTGGATGATTTTTCTCCAAATTCTTCTCTCATGTAATGAAAGACTTTGCATCAACAGGCTTTAAAAATAATAAACTAGGGAATTTACAGAGTTTGTATGACCTAGACACAAAAGAGAGAAAGATAAAAAGCAAGAATAACACACTGGTATTAAAACTGGTACTAAATGCTGTGCATCTATATGTAAAAAAAATAGCAGAGGAGACTGAGCGATTATGAATCTGAAATATTTGTATATTTGAAATATCTGTGTATTTGAAAACTGGGAAAATATATTTAGTTCTGGCAGACAGCTGAAAGGTTCCTTCTCTTTGAAACAGGAGGCACATTCCTCTTTAATGAGTAGTGCTTTATATGGGGTATTACTGTATACAAATTTGGTTTCTAGGTGATAAACACCCTATTGAGATTAGCTAGAAGCTGAGCAAATGAGAATTAATATTGGACACTGCTGTTGGTAACAGATTTTTGCTTCTTTTCATGGATGTAATGAATTTACAAGCTTCACATTATGTGACAAATATGCAAACACTCTCCTCCTCCTAAAAACCCTCTAAGTAGTCAAATATAAATATTTTATAGTTATTTTCTGTCTTCAAAACACATTTATGCAAATTGATAACATGCAAAATTCTTCACAATACTCAACATTATGACAGAAAATCCAAACAAATTCAAATGATTTTTTAACAGTGAAAAAAAACCAAAACCCTACATGGAGGACTTTTTCAAAGGAAAGGCCAGAGGGTCATTTTAATAAGAAGTGCAAAGCAGTAAGCTATCAGTATGGTAATTAAAATCAATGAGTGTCCATAGCCATGCTTGAAGATGTGAAGAAGGTTAAAATTAATTAAAAACATCACAAAAGGTCTTTCTTTAATGATTGAAGAGATGCCTTGGTGGATAGCACTTTGCAACGTGATATCAAGGGAAAACAGGTTCAAAAGAATAAAAGGCTGTTACAGAAAGTGTAATTTTTTTTTGCCCAGAGAGAAAGAAAACATCAGACTGTTCAAACATAACTTTATGTAGCTGGTATTCAAATATCATAAGTTCTTTAAACTTTTGAACCTATTTCTGCTGAAATAAATGAGAATGCTTCTATTTGACATAGAAAGCTGGGATCAAAATCTACTTTTCCTGTCGCGGAAGGTGATGCAATTACAAAAGCTAATTTACATATCCGTTTGCCAGATTTAAAAGAATTGTGTTTTGGGACCTCAGAACTATTTGTGAGTTCCTTATCTGCAAACTGGACAGGTTTGCCAGAGAGATTAGGGGCTTTCGACTTTTTATGTTTATGCTCTCTGTTTTACAGTAGGAATAATACTATGCTGCTCTGCATACTCTGTTCATCATCACTGTAGAGAAAAACTGGACAAGATTACAATTAATAAATAGTCCGAAATTAAAAANTTATAACATAAGAGGTTAAGAGGTTACATTTGGGGGATTAAAGAGTTTAAAAGTACTTTTAATGCTATTTTAATCCCATTCATTAAAGAGTAAAACTTTAGCCCTTACTATAACCCTTTCAAGTTAGGAACTATCTTGAAATCTTAGACATTGACAGCTTTCTCTTTATTACATTTTTAAGCTCTCCACATTTGGAAAAACTGAATGTGAATCTTATCTTTTATTTTAACTACAAGGCACTGTTCAGAAAGTAAATTCAAAATCTAGTTTCTGCAGAAAGCCTAAATCATATTTCCTTTATTTTCTATCCATCCCAGAAGTGTAACAAAACACATTCCTTCTCCAATCAAAGTGGAGTTGCTCCTGAAAAAATTACATCTACCAACTCCAGTCATGAGGGTAAGTTTTGCTGCTTCTTATTCTGCTTGACCTTACAGTCCTCACAGTAAAAGAGATTCACATGTGGATCCAATTCCAGCTTGTGCATCATCTGAGCTGTTTACTGTATTCAAGGCAATTACAGCTGTGCAAACCCAGTGACGGCATTAAGGGACACAGGTGCAAACAAGGGACTAATTTGGCCTGCAAAACTTGTATTATTGGTGATAATAGATGGGATGGAAAGGAGCCAACTTGATTCTCAAATCACAGACCGAGTATGTAAGACAGAGAAGAATATCCAAATGTTTACTTAAATGGGAGATTGTGGGATGAAAAAAAACTTTCATAGACAATGAATGTATTCCCAGGGTATTTCTTCTCTTTACTTCTTTTCACAGAATCATTTTCTAAAGTAGCAATGTACTTGATTAAATCAAGTGAAAATGTTAATGTATTAACCCCATGTCAGGGTACCAACATTATTTTTCATCATACTATGGAATTAAGTAAGAAAGTGAAAGGCAGAAACAATTTTGTAGAAATGTTACTGGATATGCAAGTTTTTATTATGAAATAAAGAAAATTTAGGGGAAGTGTATTTTTACATAGTGGGTTAATTCCACATTAAAAGATAGTGAGTATTGAATACTAAAGCAGATATAATTTAAAATGTCAAGAAAGGATAGACAAAGAACAAAAACTGAAGAAATCAAGTGAAGGGAGAAACACTTTGTGCTAAGTGTCAGTTTTGTGATTACACTGATTATTTAAGTCTGTAAAGATTTGACTGGCTCTATACTTGGGACAACATTGCCTTAATGGAATATCTATGGTTTCCAGACATTTGTGGTTTTATGAAATAAATTCAGTCTTTTTTTTTTTCCTTGTCTCCTTAAAATGCAAAACTCATTATGTTTTGTTTTAGTATAGATACTAGATAAATGTTTGCATTCCTTTTATTTGTACTATTCCTAGTTGCCTATCTTTGAGTTTACTATGAAAAATATACATTAAAATAAAGTCCAACTGCTATTATTTTTCCTTTTCAAACTAACTAGCAGTAAATTTTGCATTGAACAAATGCAAATAGATAGACTAATTTAAAAACTTATTAATTTTAATTATTCTTTCTTGTAGACTTAACAGGTAAGTAGGAAATATCTCTACATGGAAAAATTTTTGTCTCAAATCCTGATTTTTCTCTGTTACTGGCATTGATCAAATACCTTTTTAAACAAAGTTTTGAAATCATGGTGCTGGCTGAAATAAGATATTGCTAGACAGTAATTATATTTGAATGAAGACTATCCCTCTGAGATTCAGAAGAATATGTTGAAAATGGGATTTTCATAGGTTAAATTCATTTGGAATACAACCTTTTTATTAATTGGATCGTTTAGTTGAAATTGCCATAAATTAAAACAATACCATAAGCAGTAAATAGTAGAGATTACCAGTTATTGGCTGCAGCCTCAAATTAAAATACAGCACTTAACTCTCAAAAGCAGTTTTCACCAAAGATATTTCTGAAAATAATTGCTTGTTTATATTATCCTCCGCTTTCTGTCATAATATAACTCCTATACCATATAATTTGTTTTTCCAGTTAAACAAGTATTATTAGCAGGTGTGAAATAATTAAGTTAAGAAACCAAGCTCAAAAGCATCAGAGTAATGAAAAATTATGAAGCCATCCTTCCTTAGAGTGAAGTAATATGCCTGGAAATATTCATAAGTTGGTATTGTGTCTGCTGTGCTCATATGAAAAGTACAATTTATGCATATAATCATCTATACTCCACTTGCTAATTCAAGATAATTGGTTCTGTTTGAAGGAAGAAATGAGAAATCCTGTTTCTTTTGAACCTTTGTCTGCCAACTTCTTCTTTGGGATTCTCGAGCAGAAGAAAATGCTTAAGATTGACACGAGAGACAGAGACAACTCTCATTTTGGAGCTCCTGCTTTAATTCATGAAGTTGTTCCCACATGGTTAAAGTAATAAAGTAATAAAATATGTGGAAGCTGCTGGGCATTCATTGGGTATATTCTGGATGATTGAGGTTCTATTGAATCTGAGGCTACCTTGTGTTGAGGTTACATTGAAACTAAGGTCTAAAAAAGACATTTCTGGGTATATTATCCGTGTGAGATAACCATTTGGATATTAGAAATAGCACAAATTATTTAAATTCCTGATCCAGGATTCAGTTTAGTCAGTTAAATTGTAATGTGTTGATTCAGTTCAGCGTCTACTTGGTCAGATTGGTAAATATATATATATCTGAAATCTTAATTCTTCCTGAAAAAAAATTATCTACAAGAAAAACTTGACAATGGACTAGCATAATGGTCAGTTCTGCGTCCTGGTATGTCCCTTTACTCCTACTCCCTTTTAAGTTAGGAAAAACAATGCTCTGAATTTCTAGACTGGATGTAAATATACAGAATCTGCAAGAATCACATATTTCTCTCTCTCTCACCCACCAAATATTCTAAAGAATACTTTATAAAGAAGGATTTTTTTAAGCTTTATGCATTATAAAGAGTATTTTACTGATTGCCTTATTGAAGTTGATGACATTTCTAATGTGCCTAGGTCTAAACTAGTTAGTTTATTAGTGCCTGATGCTGTCAGCATGTGTCTGGAAATATTCACTAAGTTCTAAACTACCTATTAAGGTGCATTGACTTATTCATCCTCTTCTTATGACCTGGATATTTTATTTTTTCGTTATGCTAAATACAAAGTTAATTCTAGAATTCTATTTTTAACATATTTGCAGCTTGTTCTATGGGAAACGGTAAAAAATCCTCTATTTCGCAGCTTATTTTTAAATATCAAGATTTTCACAAATCAAGCTTTTCTGTTATTAGCTGTTCCTGCAAATGGGACGAACTACTATGGCAGAACTTTAAAACTGTACACCTACAGAAAAAGGTTTCTGGAAAGATAAACATTATTATAAATAAAATTAAGCCAAAGACAAAGATAAGAACAAATTTGAGATGCAACTTTGCTTCACTGAAGACTTTAAAGAAGTTGAGCAAATTTCTATACATATATAATGGGAAATAATGGAGAGAAGTTTCACCTGCTATTTCAAAGAGGAGGAAAGAACATTAATACAATTGGATATTGCTGTTGACACTGCTTTGCCTCAGCTGCAAATCTTAAAAGAGGGCATGTGACATGTAACACAGGACAATGCACCCATTTGTTTTACTAAAAGCAATCAAGAAATGTGTTTGTCAAAACAGGCTGTGGGAGTTGTCCAACATGACTTAATTATTAGTGATGGCTCCACTTTTAGCAACATGTGGCACAACTGAAAGAAAACATACCATCGAATTTCAAAGCAGTAAAATGTTCTGTTCTATTTTTATCCTCTAGCCTTTTCTACTGTAATTTTTCTACCTCAAAAAATGTAGTGTTGCCTTAATTCTAAGCAGCTTAGCCTAATTAGGAAGTGATATGGTTGAGTTACATTATAGTTAGAGGATGATATTAATCCTCCCCAACCCATCACTTTAAACAACAAACAGAGGAGAAAAAAATAGCAAGAACTATTTTTGAAAGGGATTTTCCTCTGTGTTTATTGGAAGAATATGGACTTGTGAAAAGGAACGAAAAGTAATAAAATAAAATAAAGGTTCTATAAACCTACCTTATGGACAAGCAAAGCTAACTTTATGTGGCTATGCATTATGTCGGGGAAAGATATAAAAGATCTGTCAAAAAATTAGATGTAGATGAGTAATGAGAAAAATTACATATAGTTAAATAATATTTTATTAATTTTAAGAAAAGAAAATGAAAGGTTAGCTTCAAAGATACTACTATGATGGCATGTGGGTAACCAGTACCTGACCTACCCTACAGTAACAGAAATCTTTACAGATTTCAGTTTCATCAAATACAAAAAAATTTTTGTCAATTACTTTGTTTAAAATTCAAAGAATGGAAGAGGTATATTTTCTTTAATCTACAAAGGATGTGAAAATTATTTTTATTTACCATCATACTAATGGAGAAAACATTTGGTTTTCTGGTGAGGCAGGTCAACAGAAGAACTGGAGAAAGCATGCAAACTTACATCTTTGGAATTAGCTAACTATGAAATATTCACTTTACCCTGATCTCTCTACAGGAAACAGAAGCTCCAGCTGAAACAGCAATGCTTGTAATCAATCACAACAGAAACTGTATATTGAAGAAACTGTATTACTGAAGAACGTCTACTGATATGTCAACACTGTGACTCTCTGATGCCTCTAGTATATCTTTGACCAAATTTTATTTACTCCTTTGTATTTCTTCTACTACATTTCCTTCACTAGACTGATAGTTCTGCATTGGGTTATTCATGTTAACACTGCCATTCTGACAGTAGGGTCAATTTCATTTGAGGTTATACAATTACTGAACTAATGTTCATTTCATTTATGTGCTATATCTTTATTTGCATAAAAATTTTCCTATCTAAGGAAAAGCTCAATAAAATAATTTCATAATGTTCACTGAAAAAAATAAACTATATCTCAGTTCCTTGGGTCTATATGCTTTGTAGTTTAAACTTTTCTATTACCTTGTAATTCTATTGAAGTTTACTGGCAGCATTTTAAAGCTTAAATAAGAATTTTCTTGCCTTCTCTTGCCTTCCTCTGTTTTCATGAAGGAAATATGATCACCATATGAAAGGAATAATCTGACAGACAGGTTACAAAAATAAGATGGTTTGCATCTTGCAAATACAAAAGAGTAATATTTTGTTCTCACTTTCTCTAAGAAGTGGAGTAAAGCTCTTAAGATTAACAAGTTCTGAGAAAAATAGTTTTACCAGTATTAGATATCTAGTGAGACATCAGGGCCTGGGTCAAAAGTGTTTCCCTGGTTCTCTTCTTGAAGATTAATTTGGAAGCAATAAATCAATATTTATTTTAAGACGTTTTTAATGTATTTCAAAAACATAAAAAAGTAAACAATCAATTTTATATGTAAAACTACTAAGGTGGATACTGGAGGTTATCTGTCTTCTGTGGCATGCTTTCATTCACAGGAAGATCCAAATACACATATTGCTTACATTTCCATTAAATATAGTTCCATAGAGTAAAAATACCTGAAATTTACCTCTGTCATATAGGACCTGTGACTTTGCAAACCAATAGTCCTTAGAAAACTGATTGTATTGAGCAATTCCACTGAATGCAGGAGAAGGAATTCCTACTGATCTCTGAAATTATAATATGCACAAGAAAGTCCTATTTTTTATCCATTCTGTGGTTCTATTTGAATAGATGCTTTTGACAGTTAGCATATACATTTAAAAAAAAAAACCTTTAATGCAAAAAAAAAAAATTTCTTTAGCATGAGTGATTTTGGCTTTAAGATTTATGAGCTGTAATCATCTTTTGAGTTGTAGTCCATTAACACCTACACTAAAATCCTTTGAGTGTAGTCTAAGACTTTATAATAGAAGGTTTATAGCATATTCTTACCTGTACATGAAACTGGGATTTTGTACAATAATGCAGGAAATATTATCGTAACAAGCAAAATAACTAATATCCTCAATCAAAAAGAAGCCTTTTGGAGCTTATTTCCCCCCTTTGATATAAGGTAATAGTCTGTATTACTCTGCTTCTCCTAATGATTATAGAGTGGGCCACAGAGAGAAATCTGTCCATTCACTGACAGCTGAAGTGGAAACCTTTGAGTCTTATACCAGAAAGGAATACAAATGCTGAATCAAATTAACAGTTCTATGTGCTCAATGTCTGTGTCTAATCTTTTATGACAGCTGGTACCTGACAGTGAGTTATTTTACCTAGTCTCTGCTTCACTAGCTGTTCAATAAGCCTTTTCATGGAACTGAGATTTGCTGAGTAATACAGTTCTCCTATCTTGGCTTCTTATTCTACTGTAGAATTGAGTTGAAACTATTTCCATTTCTATCAGCACCATACAGATTTGAAAAGAAACAATTGTGTTGTGGCTGAAATACTGGTAGAAGGTCACCTAGGGTAAAAATAAGTTTAGGCAGTCAAACCTCCTACAATGCAATTACTCTCATCACAAGCAAGAGGGAACATGGCGGGGGGGGAAAGGAAAAAAGAGAAACCAGCTTCATTTCTCTAAGTCACTGAGATGAGTATTGCGAAAGACTAAGTACTGTAGATACAAGTACAAAAACAGATATCCTGAGGGGGCAGAGAAGAAAGACCTAAATATAAAGTGCCTGAATATGTGACCTGTTTTCCAAAAGGTTCAACCTCCACTGAGGTTAGTAAAAGCTATGAAGTTGCTTAACATTTTTAAGAAATCAGCCTGTTGGGTTTTTTTCCTGTTAATTATGACTACCAAAGCATTTTGTCTATTACATTTATACCCTGTAGTATAGTCAGATCAGGAAATATATGAAGGTTTTCCCTAGTTTCACATGTCGATATTGGTAGCAACAGGAGAATATGCAGCAAGGTCAAACATATAGCAGTGCTCATTAGTAGATTTTTCAAGTGTTTTACAAAGTGACAGAGTCCTCTGAATATCTAAATACTGTGGAAACCACAGCTTGGTTGTGTTCTGTTGAAACAGCTGTCTGCATCTGCAATGTGCTTTGTTCTTGATTTCTAAAACTGTTAAGCTTCTCCTTTTTCTGCCTTTGCTTCTCCCTGCTGCCCTTGCTAGATGTTCGTAAATTTTGTCAAAGAAGAGTCTTCACTTAATCACTCAAGAAAAGAAGAAGGGAATATTGTTCATGAATAAATGAGTGGGCTCCCTTACATCACCCCCTGCTTCCAGCTTCCTAGTTTAAAAGCTATGGGTATGCATACAACCACGCAGGACATAAGTACAGAAGAGTGGCAGAATACTCATTACCAGTACATACTAAAACTGTAAACTCAAAATAAAAAAAAAAAAAACAACATAGTAATTAGTACTAAACTAGGAAAACTGCAAGAGAATGTTGGGAAAGCCAAGTTTAAAGTCAGTGATGTAAAGAAAAGCATGATAGAAGCCATACATGTGTGGCAAGAATTGCAAACAAGTCTAATCTCTTTGCATTAGAAAGTCATTGATATTAAAGTTAAATCCCAGAAATCTTTTATTATTGTAGGAATGTATTAAGGGAAGGAAGGCCTTTGTAAGTTTATATGATAAATAAATAAAAATGTGCAGAGAAGAAACAAACAAGACAGATGACTGGATAAAGAAAGGATTCACTGACCAAACAGCCCCTTAAATTCTGGAGTGCCTACACTTGAAGTACAGTGTCCCAATAGATGTCCCATCCCAATAGAGGCACTTATTTGGCTTTTAGGTCAAAGCTAATCTGCACATGGCTGCTTAGGCTATGCCAACACTAAAAAGAGCAGTACCACTGACAGTTTCTGGGCACTAGTACATGATCCTCTATGTTGTTCAATTCTTATAATATACTTTTCACCTATGCTAAGCACTGCTGTCTCAAATGGTCTGAATGAGTGCCTTGACAGTTAGGAATTTCCAGGACTAGTTCTAATGAGCTGTTTGCATGCATATACCCAGATTTTGAAACTAAGAAAGTATCCTATCATACAATGTTAACATCATTTAAAAATAGAATTAGTGTTGGAAGGTGTAATTTCAGGCCTACCTGCAATCTTGTGGATGCATTCAGTCATATTACTAGGCATTGTTGTGATATCCATTAAGAAAATAAAAGAGTTTCCTAACTCAAGATCTGCTTCCCATGCAGATTATACTGAGTATGATAGAAAGAAAAATCAAATGCATCAGATCTGTGACACATTTTCCCATACCAGAAAAAAATTAAGTTACATACAGATCCTCATGGGTAGAGATTTCCATAGATTAAGTGGGTTTGCAGCCTTAGAAACTGCAAATGGAAGTCACCAAGCAAGAAGACGTTGGAAACTGTCCATGTGTACCTGACATCCAGTTTGTAGTAAGGTAGTTTCAGCAGGAGAAAACCAATTTTCTGAGACACCCTCTGAGGATATTATGTACATGTGTAACTGGCACCGGCTAACCAGCCTGAGAGATCTAACAGCAAGATTGTCCTACAATCCAATTGTTCCAAATGTTACTGGGAAAGTGTTTAAAATAATTGTTAGATAAATGCTGACATTTTCAGTGAACATACTCATTGTTTCTCTCTGAAGGTAATTCCTTTACTAATTGCTTCTTTTACATTACTAAGAAAGTTTAAATGTTACAAGTAACATTCGCAGATTTATAGTTTTTATAACTTTGAGTTCTCTAAATGACTTTAAAGTTTGGTGCATAATTACAAACCTAAAAAAAGGCACTCGGTAGCAACAGAAATAAGTAAAGAAATTATATAATTTTAAATTTACTGTAATATGTAAATCAGAATCAATACATGTGTTTATGGTAGGTTTAAAAATGTAGATGGTTACTCTTGCTATGAACACTATGAACTGTCTTACTCTGAAACCACTGCCAGTCTATTACCTTTGATGAGAATTTATTAATTTACCTGCATTGCTATTCTGTATCAGGAGGAGCTGATTTGCTATAATCCCAGTAAGAAAAGCATGCCGACTCTTCAAAGCACCATTAAAATGCTGTATATCAGATCTCACTCTATAAAGAAAGAGAGGATAGTGTAGATAATCTTATGACCCTTAAGATGCTAGAAACCCGGAGCCGTACTACATCAATGGGTTTATGATCATGGCACAGCATGCCAAGCAGATCCTGTCCATATGAAGCTTTGCCCATTTTGGTAATTTAAATTCTTATACAATCTTCTTAGAAGAAAACTGCTCTGTATGTTATTTATTCTATCCAACCAAAAGGATATTTATATGTAGGAGAAAATCAAGTTCAAGACCATCTTAGGAAGGAGCCAGAAGGGGCACAAGAGGATGAGACCTGGTGAGATTCATGGACAGGTCCTGAGGGAACTGGTGAATAATGTGGTTAAAGCACTATTCATTGTATTTGAGAAATAATGGTAGTCCAGTGAAGCTCTCACTGACTGGAGAAGGGGAAATATAACCCCCATTTTTACAAAGTAAAAAAGGAAGACAAAGGGAACTTTGGGACTGTCAGTTTCACCTCCATGCCTGACTAGATCATGTAGCAGATTGTTCTGAAAACTGTGCTAGCAAAAACATGATGTCACTAAAGGCAAACTGTGCTTAACAAATGACAAATTTGATGTCCTTCTACAATGGGATTACAGCAATGGTGGATAAGGGAAAAGCAGTTGAGGTCATCTACTTAAATTTGTACAAAAATTTGACACTGTCCCACAAGACATCTTTGTCTCTAAGCTGAAGACATGGATTTGACAGATGGATCAACCGGTAAGCATTTAAAGAACTGCTTGGATGGTTGCACTCAAAGAGTTGTAGTCAACATCTTGGTGACGAGTGGTGTTCATCCACGAGAGGTTGGTATTGGGACTGGTGATGTTTAACATCTTTGCCAGCAACATGGAGAGTGGCATTGAGTGCATCCTCAGCAAGTTTGTCAAGAACACAAAACTGCATGGCATGATCAGCACACTGGAGAGAAAAGGATGCCATCCAGAGAGACCTTGTCATCCAGCGGGCCTGTGGGAACCCCATGAAATTCAACAGGGACATGTTCAAGATTCTGCAGGACAAGGAGGAATGGCTTCAAACTGAAAATTGGTAGGTTTAGATATTAGGAAGAATTCTTTAGGGGGGTGAAGCCGTGGAACAGATTCCCCATAAATATCCACTGCGCATGTCCCATCTCTGTAACTGTTTTTTAGATCAGGAAGGATGGAGCTTTGAGCAACTTGCTGTAGTGGATGATGTCCCTGCCCATGCCAGTGTGTTTGGAAATCCATGATCTTTAAAGTCTCTTCTGTCCCTAAGATTCTATATGATTCTATATGTTAATTTCTTTTAAATAAATGTTAAGACATGCAGAAAGCATAATTGTCTCTATTTGGTAGCTACCAAGTAGAAGTATCTTCCCTAGCTCTCTGTTACAGTCCACTAACTGAATTTGTCCTGGGGCCAACTGATTTTTGCAACACAAAACCTGAAAGCCAAACTGTATGTGCACTCTGGTACAGACAGAACTTGCCCTACTCTGGTCACTGAGTCCTCAAAGGTCTTTCACTCCTATGATCAACAACAGCAATACTGTATCTAATATTTCTAGTAAAAACATATTACAAAAATTCCATTATAAAAATGTATCTTTTTAGAATAAAATAGAGAAATAGATTTTTTTCTTTTGTTGGTTGACCTTCCATTTTATGCAAAGTAAGAAACCCAGTCACACTTTAGCAGTAGAAACATTCCTCTAAAAATAAGCACAATTTTAAAAAATGCCCCTATAAGAAGTAGATTTGTAGAGTGGAAAACTACAAAGATTAATATCTCTGGAACTGGATACATTTCTTGACTTAAAAAAAATAAAAATTAAATGGTTAGTCTAACTAAAGGTGCTGTTCAAGAGATCAGAGATTTCCATGTTGCTCTGCTTTCCAAAGATGAATGAAGCTCATCTGGACATTTGTTTGAAATATACTGGGCATTTCAGATTACAATGTCAAGTCATATTTCTACCAGCTCTTTGCACAGGTCATTACTTCTTTTCTGTCTTCTCTCATTTTAGTTTCTTCCTTTCAAACTGAGTTTTTTTAAGTACTAAATGTAATTATCAGTCTCATTGTGACAAATGTGTGTCTGCTTCTGATTACAAGAACATTACTGATAAAATGAGGTTAAAATCAGAATAATAATCTCTGAGGCTGTAAATATTTCATATTGTATGAGATGCCTTCTTCATTCCAGATTGATTTTTGTCTTGATGTTAAACCGTGTCAAACTCCTCTACAATTTTGAATAAAGCACCTGTCTTATTAACTCTTTCTGAAGAAAAATAGCAGTATAGTTTATGTTTAAAGATTTAAATTACCCATTAGCAAAAGCAACCCATGAGCTATAAGAACTTTAGCTTGCTAACTCCATGATGACATAGTTACTGAGTGAATGAATTCTCAATGCAACCTTATCAGACCTCCAATTTAATATATTACTCAATTGCCCAATATTCTTGAGTTGTTTAACCACTTCTGGACAAATTCAACTGATACATGATGTTTTATTCAGATTCAATAGTCTTTTGTCTGCGTTTAAAGATTATTTTGCTTTATTTGATTTTATTCTATTATTTAAATAATTAATACGTTGTTATGCAAATATGTGTTGGATATATAGGGGACTGTTGATCCTTTAAATAAATTTCTTTTTTGCATATATCAGTTGAAGCACAGTTGTGAATATACATTTTGCATGTAAATGAAGACTTTTACACTTAGAATCTCTAAATCTGGGGTTCTCTCACTGAATACTTGAAATTCATAAGATGCTTTCTTACATTGTGTATCTCTGGAAAACTGAGCCACAGCTGACAAAGTTTCATCTGCATTTGATTTGACCTCCCTTGGATATATTGATCAAAGAAAGTTTTCTAAACACGGTCACTGATAGAGTTTAACGATTAATCTATTCTATCACTAATTTGCATTGGTTCAAAGGCAATGATCAGAAATAACAGAAAATAACAGAAATATTTTATAGGAATAAAACTGGTTTTAAAAAAAGAAACAAAAATTCAGTATACAAATAGCAAATGGCAACAGTCCAGTCTGAAGGCAGAAACAATAGATAGGGCATTAATAGATGGGTGAGAAGAGGTGCTGTTCTTTAGTTTGCGCTGCTTCTTTCTGAGAATCTTCAGTTACCTGGACACAGAATTGCTGATTTCAAACTAAACCCACAAAGCAACTGAGAAATAGTTAACACAGTAGAATAAACGCTTTAGATAACATAATGCATGTTCAGAAGAGTGAAATTTCGGTACCAGGTATCCACTTAATTTCTTATTTTTAAAAAAAGAAATTTTCATGAGTTTATAGGCCAGAGACTAAATCTTTGAGGCTTCTAGCCTCAAAGTTTTTTGCTAAAATATAAGCAAACAAACCCCACATATAAACGAATTTTTGAGAAAATACATGGCAGCCCTTATCTTTCTCTACAAATCCATCTCATTCTTACCTGCAATGAAACTCAATTTATAATCTGATTAAAAATCCAATATTTTTGCAGTGTGATTATTTTGGTCAATTTACTTTTAAAGAATATAGTTCTACATCTTTACTTTCTTAATCATTTTAATCTGAATATATTAGAATGCAATTTCTATTCTTCAACTCCAATTTCTCTTTTATGGCCTTTTAATCTTGAATACTGAAACGTAAGTATCTATAAAATACCACTAAATTCATACAAAGAGCTTCAATTTAAAATATGTTAAATTACAAAAAGAGTGCTTTTAATAAGAAGAGCTAAAATCACAGGAAAGTGCAAAACTAATAAACCTTTCAAATATTTTAATCTTAACAGTTTTTAATAATTGAAGCATTTAGAAAATCGGAAAGAATAATTTAAATAGTTTTGGTTTTGTTTTGTTTTGTTTTGTTTTTTCCAGGGTTTGTGGTAAGCATGCCACCACTAATAATATCTATATTATCATACAAATATCTTTCCCTATCTCTATGAAATACATCCTTCTTGGAATAATGAAACCAAATAATTCTAAAATTAGGAAATTTATAATTATAGATTTTTTAAAAAACAGAACTTTTGTATTACCATAGTTGATATTAAAACATTAATATTAAAGTGATTTGTAGAATGATGCTTGTATCTAGCTTGCACTTTGCTTTTCTTACTTTGACTCAATGGGACCTTGTTACGTCTAGTGGATCATGCAAAACTTACCTTTGCTTCAAATTTAAGTGTGTATTTAATTTTAACATTACATTTTAATTGCATGTTTTGAAGAGCATTATCTAAATATTATCTTGAACTTCTGTGAACACTTGAAACTGAATTCAGATTATATATCAGATAATAGCAACACAACCTGCAGTGAATTCAAAAGACAAATTCACTAGGGTGTGCTGTTGTGACTATTTGTATATAAAACTTCAGGCTCATGAATATGACTTCTGTCCTACTGATGAATTTATCATCTTGTCTGTGGAAATAATGACAACCAGTTAGTAGCTCATTGAGTGTTAGATTATATCCAAACATGAGCAAACATATCCAGGAAGAGAAAATATTATTATATTGTCCAAGACAGAAACTTTAATGACAAAAATAAATATTTGATAGATTTTTCCTCCCTAATGTTAGAAAAAGTATATCACTGGATTACACATATTTTCTGAAAACTTTAGATTCTTTGAATGAAATTACATAAATGGTAAGAAGGATTATAATACAAGGTAGCTCACACTTAATCAGATAATTTATTGAGTAAACAATAATTACCACAAAAATCATTAGAAAGGTTTAATGGTATTAATTTCATTCTCCTTAATCCAAGACAGATAAAAGAAAGAAGCTCTATGCATATGTGGATTTAAGGAAAATTAGATACCAATACCCTGAAGTCAGATCTCATTTGGACTGCCAGGAACGTTGTAAACTTCAACTGAGTCAAAAGCAAAGTCATGTCTGAGGGGAGGAAGTCTTCTTTGCAGCAAAGTAGGCAGGATATTGCCTGGTTAGGGAACCCTCCTGAAGAAAGGGCCCTGTGAGACAGTGGCTGAATGGCCCCCAGTGTACTCCAGCAGCAGCAAAGGTCAAGAGCCTCCCAGCCTTTATGAACTGAAACACAGCCAGCAGATCAAGGCAAGTGACTATCCACAATTCTACTTAGCACTTGTCAGATCCATTCTAAATGCTGTACCTTGTTTGGGGCTGCCCAATACAAGATGGGCATCTACAAACTGGAGTGGGGTCAGCAGAAGCCACCAAGATGACCAGAGCTGGAGCACTTGTTCTGCCAGCAGAGAGTTTGAGTCCCAGCCTGCAGAAATAATACCAGCAGGGGACCCTGCAGTATCCACTGCTCATGAGGATGCTCTTGAGAAAAGAGTCAGGCTTTCCACAGCACATCTGAGAAAGAGGATGAGTGATGACAGATGTAAAGAAGAGAGCTAAATATAAAAATAATCTTTAAGCTACGGGGACAGTCAAGCGCTAGAGACCAGAGAAGTTTTGCATTATACATCCTGGGAAGTTTTCAAGACTTAACTAGGTACAGCCCTCAGTAAGCTGGTCTGATTTCATAACTGATTCTGCTTTGGAGCAGAAAGTTGCACTAAAGATGTCCCTTCCAAACTTGAATTACACCACTCCAAGATTTCAAGCCCAAGAAGTAACCTAATTTATGCTGACTAGAAAATGGTGCTATATAAAGAAAACTATTATTTTGTTTAATTTCTTCTTCAATAACTAAAGAAATGTATCAGTTATTCTTGCACAGAATACTTTTTATAGCTATGTACAATGTGAAGAGGTTACCGAATCTGTTTACTTTGAATAGACATTGAAAAATCAGACATTTGATCAAAAAATTTTAAAATCTTCCCCTTTTTTGTCTTGGCAATAAGAGAGCTCCCTGCTGTTTCTTTGGCAATACTTGACAGTAGAGTAGGGTATGACTTAGACTTTCTGTTTCATCTAAAAAAAGTCCCCAAACATTAAATTTCAAATATAACTTTATAGGGGTCTAGTTTCTGCTTTCATAGGTGGCATGAATATTTTCATTAAAAAGAGTTTTAAACAAGTATAGTGTTGTCAAAAAGTGAACAGTATGTATTACAGCAAACATTAATAAAAATTAAATTCAAATGTCATATAAGAATTAGATACAAGCTTTTGCTTCAGGAGTATTCTATTTGATGGTTTTATTCAATATTGAAAGACATGACAGAAGTTCTCCATCTAGGAGGAAAGGAGGTAACTTAAATTGTGAATGTTAACATGTGGCAAGTAATTAGGTATATGTGTGGATGAGTGAATGCCCAGAACTGACACTCTGAATTTTAAAGCAGAAACCTCATACTTGCTAGCTGAAATGGGTAGAGGCTGGCTGTGCTGTGTGTACTCTTGGATTAGACAATAATGTTATGTCCTAAACCACTGGTTAGGGAGGTGATCATATAAAATACTTCTGTACATTGACTACTTAGAATAGAAAAAAACTGGTGTTTGAAGCCAAACTATGAAGTAAACTCAGAGGAAAGAATCCAAGAAATCAGAGATCTATATGGACATGAAAGTCAGGGTTTTCTCAGGGACCTTGGACAGCATGACCAGTAGCACTGTACACATCTGTACTGAGCAGCCGTCCTGCGGAGAAGGGAAGCTGAGACCAAATAAACACAGTACTGCAGTCTACTGGATGAGTGTGCAATGCAAATAAGTGGGGTCAAAACTCCTATGACAGAGGACACACAACCAACACCACGAATGGTTTCAAGCATCAGCACTTTATTATTCCCCAGTACAATCTTTATACCTTTGTTCTTACATGCATAACACTTGCATGCCCTTTCACTCTTTTGTGATTGGTCTTTAAGCATCAGCATTCCATGCTTCTCTTCCTTCAATGATGTTCACTTGTCTTACACAGCTGCAATTTATGAGGGGCAAGAATACCTGCAGCACTATCTCTGTTCTCTTACAACCCATTCTCACACACTCCAATTTTGTTGATTCTCAAATTTCTATCTAGAAAGTCTCACTATTTAATCTGCTTAGTCAAGTTCTCCATTTAGACATTTTTTCTGTTGATTTTTACATAGTAAAGTATCTATCTGAAAAGCAGAAAAAAATGCGATTGAAAGGAAGAGTTCAAGACAATTTTAATACATGAAGTACTTAACTTCAACATAGAATTTTACTCCATATTAGAATGGATCATTATTTTCTCTAAAGGAATGTCTAACACGGCTTTCTTTACGTCTACGTATAAATCCTAATAGAAGAAAACTGTTCTTGTTAAATGACATTCATGCACTTCTTTTTCTAATATTTATTTAATCTTAAGACAACAATATTTAAAAGTTTGACAGGGACTGTAGATGTACCTTATAGAGGTGTCTTCAAGATTAATTCATATTCCAAATAGTGGTAGTAGGATACAAGTACAATTCCTCTCTTTGCATTTATGTTATCATTAATTTTACTAAATAATATAGAATTATCCTAACTGATGTAGAACTCGAGCCAAAGCTGGAACCTAATCAACAAATATTGTTATCATATTCTATTTTGTTTTAATATTAAGTACAATACCTTAATGTGTAAGCTTAATGCTATACGATATTTTGATTTCTTAATTTTTTATTAAATGCGTAAATGGTAAGGTGATAGGGAATAACGTGCTGGCAGAAATGGCTAGCCATTCTAATGTCCAACATAAAATATTGTGGGAACAAATTCTTAACATCTAAGGGAAGAATATTTTTTCTAAGTTATTCAAAAAGCATATATGCTTTAACTAGGAACACAAAGCTGGATGAAGACCTATCTTCATTTGAAGAGGTGGTAGTGGGGGTATTTTGCATTTTATTTGTTTATTTTAGAAGTCTGCCTCAAAACCATTTCCCTTAGAGGATTGTTTCAAGAAAATACCATGGTCATTACTGAATTTTCACCAAAATGAGCATTCTGTTCACGCATAAATACACATCAATCTAGATACTCAAGAGTGTGTAAAAGGGAAAACTTTCTGTAGTCATCAAAGAACTGGAAAGATGTAAATACCAAAAAGCCAACTCTATAGAGCATATTAAGGCTATGATGCTATATTCAGAAGTAGATAGGTAGAGGTGTATATATAGGTAGCTATTTTGCTTTCTGAAGTGCAACTGTGTTTATCACATCCAAGGATATATGTGTTGGTACAGAACTTCACAAGCATCCTGATCGTAACAATTCATCTTCAAACAAACCTTTGGGATTCAAGGTAGAACATTTACTTTGTGATTCTCCATGTTAGGCCAAAGTTTTTAAATGTTTGATGTGCAGGAAGGAAAAAAAAAGCCTGAATAAAAACCAGGTAAAGTTGGTAATGTGTCACGTACACTCAGTAATAGTAAATACTCCTCTCTGAATATAAAAGAGAAGTGCAGTGGCAAGGACAAAGGCCACTTTTTTCCACAGACCTTGTCCCCGTGGTCTTTAGGGAAGGTTAATCTTCCTTTAAGATTTGGAGATCTTCTACTGCTTCAGTGGAAGAAGCAGTCAGATCTCGCATCTTTGCTGCCGTCTCCTATATTTGAAATCCTTTCCACTAAAATAGCCATTTAACTCGAGCCTTCTGTCTGAACAGTCACTAAAGTAAACAGTACATTTTGGGAGCAGTGTCACCTGCTCCTCTGGAGCTGGATTGTATGCAGAACATGTCTTTGGAATTAAAACATACAATTGATTTGTTTCTGTCTGCGATTTAGGTGTACCTATTCCATGAACACATAAAGTGGATTATGGTCTCAGTAGAATATAAACATAATGATACTTAATTTTTTAAATCCTAACTTACTGAGGAATAAAATAGGCATCAACATATTGAGCCCTGCTGAAACGGCTACATCTGTAGGATAGCATTAAAAAAAAGATATAGCAACTCAATTCTCTGAAAACTTTAGACCTTTGGAAGGAATCTGCTCTTTGCAGAATCTGTTTTCTTTTGATCATTTTTTCTCCTTTGTTTTCTTAACTATTTTCTGAACTTTTTTTTTTTTGTTCACTGTGCATGTAAGTGTAAACTGAATGGCACTTTGCATGTTTATGTGGAGTAATGACTTTGCTCTTTAGAAAATAAAGAATACAATATACAAATTTATTCCTGTGGAACAGGTCTCTGGATTTTATTGCTAGGCTTATAAACCAGCAGCTATGTGCTGTGTTCCTTCAGAATACTTGGTGAAAAATATCCAATCATTCTCTTCCTTATCCAATAAAAGTTCAAGCTCCCATTTTCCCTAATGGAAGAAGAACAGGAAGACAATATTTTCCCTTTCAATAAAATCTGTGCACCATACAAAAATTAGAAAAAAATCAATATTTTATTAGACCTGGGATAATGTGATTTACTAGCTGAAGTGATTCAAGCATGCACTGGGAAGAAGAGATATTAGGTTTTGATGTCTGTATTCAGGCTTTTGATATTTAATTGTCATTGAATGAGATAAATATGCAATTTTTGATGTCAAAGAAGAGAATCTGGAGTTGTCATTAAAAAGAAAAACTATTAAGTTCTAATCATATTCAATTTTTCTTGCTCTGTGGGTTGGAAAATCTAGAATTATCTTCAATAAGCCTATAATCTGATGGATAGGGCATGAGTTTGCTTTACTGGACGTGGGAGGGAAAGGAAGGCAAGGGAAAGGAAGACATGCAACTCTGTTCCCCCAGGCAAAAAAGACAGACGACTGTGGATAAAAATTGTTCCAAATAGTTTTCTCCTGTAGTCATATTTCAAGTCACCAATCATATCATTGCATTGTTCAAGCAATTTTTTTTCTCTTGGAGTGTAAGAATATGAGAGTTCAATGAGATTGATATCTCAGCAAGTCCAGCAATTTTTTTTTGTCATCCTTCTATATGAGGAATGAATTGAAGATTGCAGATAAACTAAGAATAACTATCTCTTGAACTTTAAGACAGCATTATAACAAAACTGAAATCCCCTGTAGTTTCTGTACAGGGATGCTTCTGAAGCTGCCCAGGACTAACATGGGTTTCAAAACTGCTGTTCTGGACAAAAATGTCCATATTTTACCTAGGTTATTCTTTAAGTGTTTAAATAGTTCATCTGGATCTTACAGTAAGTGGTTTGCCCAAGGCTAACAGCAAGTTAGTGGCAGAGTTTGGATTACAGTTTAGAAATTGCTGATCACCTGCCTCATGATCAATCCATCAAACGAGGCTGAATAGAAAAATGCATCTCCAGCTGTTACAGAACACATGCTGTTGTAAGAATTAAAAGGAACCAGCTGTCTATAGCCCCTGAGAAATTTGAATAGACCCACATTTTTCCACACAATCATGCTGTAATTACATGTCACCCCAGGTGTTCTCAATATGATTACTCCCTACAAAACTATAAGTGAGACACAAGACAGCCCATACAGCTGCAGGAAAAATAATGAAGCAGCGGGGTTTCTCTTTTTCTGCGTGTGCTGCTTTGGTGCTGTTTATATAGCCAATCTGTTCCCTGGGACTGCTGAGAGAGCCCTTATGGTCCCAGGCATCCAGGGACCACAGATGCTGACCTGTATAACTGGAACATGAAATCAAGCTGCTTTTTTTGACAAAGATATCTATCATATATTTACTTTGAAAGCTACTCTGAAAGGTACAAACCTTTTAAGGGAAGAACATGCCAAGATGAGAGAACAGGAAGACACAAGCAATAAGATTTTTATTATTTCTAGTAATTTCAAAGGCATCATCCTTTATATCTACAAAAATAAATGTGTATTTTAATGTTATTGCCTGTTGCATGTCTCTACATTCAAACCCATTCTCTAGGAGTTCTGAACTGTTATATTCTTCTTCCCTAAAGGTATCCCAAGGCCTAAAAGGCTAGATATTTTGCAGTTTCCCTTTATTTTGCAAACTGGGTTGTGTGGTTTCTCATGGGTTTGTTTGTTCATTTGTTTGGTTTTCTTGTGAGAATTGTTATCAGAAATCAAGTAATTCAGTTGAAAATTTGGGAACTAGGGAAAAAAATTAGTTAACTTTCATGTTTCTGAGGGAAGACTCCTTTTTCAAATACTGCTGAATTCCATCAGGCAAGAAATAGCCAAGGTAGAAACAGTGAGATGGAGGTCTTTAGATGCACTTTGACTTAGCACATACTTTCTGTTGGTATATATTTAAATAGAGATACTGAAGGACTTAGGATATATGATATCTGTATTCTGTTTATGAAGTTAAACCGTGATCATAGAAAACTCAGTTGGCAGTGTGCTAAAATTGATCAGGAGCTATAAGTCAGGAAAGGTTATCATAAGAGGTAACGATGCAATGCACAGTGCTTTTTGGTAGAGAGAAAAAAGCATGATTTGTTCCCTTTCTACAACTTATTAAGGACATACATGCATACATTGTCATAAAATGCAGTATGGGCAGTTTATATGAGATGAAGGCAACAAAGTCAGCATTTAATGCTTTTCTGCAAGTTTTTTAAATAGTCAGCCAGTTTACAGAAGGAATCTTTGGTGTAAGCTGAGGAGATGCCTTTACAGCTTTCAAGCTAAATATGTACAGTTCCATGAAGTCCATGGTGAGTTGACCGTGTCTGGGACCCAGGTACCACTATGCTACTCTATCTTTTCCCTCCTCAGCAAACCAAGCGGAGAGAAAATACAACAAAAGGCTCATGGGTTGAGATAAAGACAGGGAGAGATCACTCACTCATTACCATCATAAGCAAAACAGGCTTGTGGAAAAAAAAGTTTCATTTATTACCAATCAAATTAGAGCCGGATAATGAGAAATTAGACAAATCTTAAAAACACCACTGTCTTCCTGTGCTCAACTTATGTCCCTTTTTTCTGTATGCTTTCCCTTCCAGTTGCTCATGGGAACAAGGAATGAGGGCTGTGGTCAGTTCATCATACGTTGTCTCTGCCACTCCCTCCTCAGGTCTCCTCACACATTGCCTACTCCCCACTCCAGTGTGGGGTCCTTATCATAGGAAACAGTCCTCCATGAACTTCTCCAACATGTCATTTCCATGCAAAGTAGCTCTTCACAAACTGCTCCAGTATGGATACCTTCCATGGCGTGCAGTCCTTCAGGAACAGGCTGCTCCAATGTGGGCTTACAAGTCCTGCTGGCAAGCCTGCTTCAGCATGGTCTCTTCTCCCCATGGGCTCAGAGGTCCTGCCAGGAGCCTGCTACAGAGAGGCTTCTCAAGGGCTCAGAGCCTCCACCGAACATCCACATGCTCTGGTGCGGGGTCCTCCATGGGTTCAGGTAGTTCTCTGCTCCCCTGTGGACCTCCATAGGCTCCAGGGGCACAGAATGTCTCTCCGTGGTCTTCATCAGGGGCTGCAGGGGTGTCTCTGCTCTGGCACCAAAAGTTGGTTTTATTTTGTGTCAGAATGGCTTCCTAAGGAATTATTCATCACTTGGTCATTTCCTTTTTGCAGGAGATATAAGTAGGGGATTTCTTTATCCTTTTACCTTAGAGTTCCAAGGCTATAAAACTCCTGATACTGAATGTACAAACAAAATATTTTTTAATGTTTTAGAGACCTGGGTGACAGTGTTTGAAGTATCACTCATACGCACCATGGAAATAATTGCAGTAGGTGCCTTAACTCCAAAATTGATGTAAGCAATAAAAATGACTATCCTTTTAACTACAGGTTATTAAGCTTTTGAAACTATTTCCTTGCAAATCATTTTTATTTTTACATTAACATAAACTATGTAGTGGCACCTCAGTATGAAATATTTTAAAGGCTTCTTAATTTAGCACACAGATTAAAAAGGAAACTGAATCACTACAATGGAAAGCTTCTACTGGAAGAAAAACTGTATTCCTAATTAGTTTCTGATCATATATTAGACATTTTTGCTTACAAAGTGAGTTACTAGCTATATTTTATTTTGTGGAATATAAATGTTAGGAATTATATTTGATATTGTAGTGAAAACTCTCCAGAAAAAAAAGTATTTTGTCATTTGAAAAGATATGCAGAACCATGAAAATCGTGTTGGAAATACTATATCAGACACTATTTAATCTTTATTCAAATGAACATCTATGGGCCTCCCACCAACAATTGCTTCCTTTAATTTTTTCTATATTTTTTGTTCCAGGGTGGTTTGATTATTTCCAAATTATTGTTTATCGAGTTCCTTTTAAAGATGAAGATTACTTTTCATACTTTTTTATGATTTTTAAGAATTATTTTAATACTCATTTTAAACTTAGGGGTGAAAAAGACTAAACCAAACCACATTACTTTTTTAAAATATGAATACATTTAGATTTCTTTTGTAATGGTTTCCTTAAAATATAACTTAGTTTTAAAACTTAGGTGCTCATTTCTTATATACCTAACTAGATCCTGGCTGAGTATATAAGTTTTTGAGACAAAAATGGAAAACTATCCAGTTTGCTTAGTGATTTTATTCCCATCCTGCTTAATAAAAAATACTTTGAAAATTAGTTATCATCCTTTATAATTCAGAAATTATTAGCTGGCTAACTCCTCCTTAAATCTGCGAAAGGCTAATGGGAGAATCTCTCATTAATATATAGTTTATGATATTGCTAATATAGCAATTACAGTTTCCCTGCTTGTATACTAATCTCCTTGTTACTTAATCCTGATGAACAATACTATTTTGGTATTATACTGCATCAATAGATTTGACTTTCTAGCATTACCAATATAAATTTTGTATCCTTTAACAGCAAAATGTCTGATTTCACACGTAAAATTTTTGCTTCAACATGTCTTCACTTTCAAATCTATGAGGCAGGGGAGATACAGGTTGGATATTAGGAAGAAGTTTTTTGCAGAAAGAATAATAAAGTATTGCAATGCTTTGCCTGGGGAAGTGGTGCAGTTGCCATCCTTGGATGTATTTTAAAAAAGACTGGATGTGGCACTTGATGGCATGGTTTAGTTGAGGTGTTAGGGTGTGGTTTGGACTTGATGATCTTGGAGGTCTCTTCCAACCTAGTTATACTGTGATACTGTGAAATATGCATTGAATTGGACTTTAAACCATCTTAAATTTCAATTAAATGATTCAAGTTTGCTCACTTATGTTCACTCAAATATTTTTTAATGCATTAAATTATTTCTTTCAATTGTATTACATATTCTATAGTGACTTTTTTTGTAATTTCTTGTCTGTCTAAATCTTGTGATCCAAGAGATATTTCTTTTTACACATCCCTTTTATGTTCTAAAATGATCATATTTCAGTTTCATACTTCATGCCACTGAAATAGAAAAAGCAGGAATTGAATGTCCTTTTTTTATATTTTTTTTTCCCCAGCAGGTACATACCACAGATCTGAAAAAGAAAACATAAGTATATCAGTATCCTGACCAAGCATAAGAAGTTTGCTCTTACTGATTTTTTTCTATTTTTTTAGCAGAAGTTTTTAAATAAAGAAAGAATGCAATTTATTTGGCTTGCAAGTAAGACCATGTACAATATTTTATATGCAAAATTGCCAAACTGTGCTATTGGGTGACACTAATTTTATTGGACAGTGATATATTCTCAAAAAAAATTTAATAATTAAAGGACTTTTGAATATGAATCATCAAGGCTTGATTTAATTTTTTTTTACTGAAGTGTGCCTTGATTCAGAGACTGAATGTACAACGTCGTGTGAGCAAAGCTCTCTTGGTATCCAAAGCAGCTCTTTGAGACTTCAGCATGATGTGTCACATAGTTTCTATAGACAAAGTCAGTTTGTATGTTGAAAAGTACTGCTTTCTTTCTATTCTTTCCCCAAGATTTTTGCACTTTTGGCAAGAAAAGTGACAGGTAGTTGGGAAAGTCCTTCTCCTGTAGGTGAACAAATTCAGAGAATTCACATGAGCCTTTGGTCTTTTCAAATCAAGGTTATATGAAACCTTGTCTTCCATCCTTATTCTTCATATCTTATTGTATTTGCAACTGTATAGCACTAGAAACAGGCAAGATAAGGCTGTAGAGCGGCTAACAGTTATATATTAGGGGTTTATGGGGTGAAAATAAGTGCAGAGAATAATAATGAGATGTAAATCATGGATTCATCAGCTGTGAGAAGAACAGAAGTTATGCATATTTTTATTAATGTTTATGAGCCATAAATAAGATTCAGCTNAAATTTCAGTTTTTTTTTTTTTTTTTTTTTTTTTTTTTTTTTTTTTTTTTTTTTTTTTTTTTGTTATGAAAAAGTGTTCCTATAGTAATGTATTCCTGATACAGACAAGGAAGTTTTAATGTCATTGTATAAGTAAACAATCTGAGATTTGTATATTATGAGTAAGCAGCATACAGATGCAAGAGGCTATGAGGGTGACAGAGGTAGAAAAAGGCTGTGAGAATAATGGAGGTAAGGGATATTTTAGGAAAAAGAATGAATAACATGTCATAGGCTTGTACCGACCTAAAAGAACAAAGCACACAAAAAAGGGAATATTAATTGTGTTCATATATTAAAGGGGAAAAAAATAAAAAAGAAAGTGGGGGAATACAGGCCTATTTAAATGTAATATTTATTCAGAAGGAATGATCATAAATTAACTATGAATTAGTTTCGGCCTGTAATTTAAATGGTTTCTGAACTATATTAGCGTGGGTCCTGGAAAGCCTTCCAATAGTTTTCTGGTGATATTTTTTCTTAACTGATAACCTTATTTTTTTCTTAACCTTAGCTTAGATAATCAGCTAATTATTGAAGAGTTCTGTACCAGTTACTCAACAAGCAAGGCTTTCTTCTCCAATCCCAAATCTCCAACTTTTTTTAAGATTAACTGTAATATAGACTGTGAATTTTTAAATTGCAAATAAAATTGCTGAGATAACTTGTATGCTAAAACAACAGAGAGAGACACTTCATTCTGCAAGTACTCTAATTCTGATCTGAGCATATAGCCTGTGGGTACAGGAATGTATTGTGGACGTCATTGTGGAAAGGTAGATTGAAGGAAAGGACAAGAACCAGTGTTTTGTGTTACTAGAATTGGAGTTACTTGAGGCAACAACCTTTTATGTTTCCTGCAAAAAAGAAATCATGTGGCAGATTTATGGAAACATAGATTTATTTTCTGATATTGTCATCAAAACAGAAGTATGGATAAATACAGAATACTGCAAGGGTGTGAAGAATTTTGTGTTATCAGTCTAATTTACTTTCTCAGCAATAGTCAGAATAACAGGACAAACTCTCCAGAAATTTTCCTGGTTTTCATGAGATGCTTCCTTTCACTTCTCCTCTCCTTTTTGTGGCATCATTTTCTTCCTTTCAACCTACACTTTTTTGTGACTGCTTTTCTGTCATTCAGCCTTACGTTTATATTGCTTTAGTCCAAAAGCAAGATTCTCATCAAGTAGGCCTTTAGAACTGAATCAAAATTTTCCCCAAACCCACAGGGTTACTAGTAAGCTGAATGATGAGCAATCAGAAAACAAACTCTGAATTAAGCATTCAGGTTCAGACTGGCGAGCGCAAATGAGAAGATGTAAGAACTGTGTTTTTTTAAATGATGGCTCACAAATTCCTTCCACTTACCTTCTAAATAACTCATTATTTTGTCATGAACTAAAAAAAAACCTCAAACATGTAAGATCATCTAAATACAATGATCAACGGAAAAAAAAAATAGGAGTACAAACAAAAGAAGTAGTTTACTAGAGATTATTTGGCTGGTTACTAAAAAACAATAATAGGTGCAACATCCAAAAAAGTGTGTCCAACCGCTTCAATAGTAATAGCAAAAGCTGATTTTATTTTAGAAACAATTAATCCCATTCCAATTACAGCTTGCTTTCTTGCTGGTGACACCTCTTTTACAGTGATCACCTTTGGGCTGTCAACACCAAACTTCTCATTCTGACTTATGTGTTGTTTGCTGATTATGTGGACTTTGTCTCAGTTCTAAATTACATGTGGGCATGACATCTAAGAATGAACAAAAAAAAGATCATGAGGTCTGAAATAGATAAATATGCAGAAGTTTATGGCAGAACTTACTTCTTGTCCATCTCTGTTTTCCATTTCAAAAACAGCAGGCAAAAGAGTCTGTGCAAAACCTGTTACTGGGACAACCAGAGCTGGGTAAAGGGAGAATAAGGGCAGATCAGGGAGAAAGTGTGGGAGGATTGTATGTCAATAAACATGCAATCAAAAGTGAGCAGGCACCAGTCAGCATGCTTGCATGACAGAGCCTTGGACCTGATAACTGTGATCTGCCCTATGTTCTCATTAAATCCTTTTTCTTAAATATCTTTCTGCGTAATTCATCTCATTTATGAGAGCTGTGAAGTTTATGGACCAGCTACTGGAGGGACCAGAGCATATATTTTTCCCCTACTGGTTTTAACCCAGGAGGAAAGCTTGTTTCTGGTAAGACTGGAAATGTGACTAGGTAAGGGTGCCCAGGGTCCAGGCATTGCTTTGAATCAGTCTGAAGAACCTATGATGGTATTTGAGAGATCTGACAGAGATCCCAGGTCTCGGACTGCAGTAGGCTGGCACAGTGGCTTTATAACTTCCCTTCACAGATGGAGCCTCTCAGGACCTTAAAAGACTTTTAAAATCTTTACACAGATTTCAGCAGCCTGCAGCTCTCCTGACTTCAACATGCTAACTGTTTTTCTAAGTGTCATTAAACTCCACAGTAACTGGAAGCTCCTATTTTACATACCTATGTTAGAATAAAATAAAATATACCCTACAAGTATAAAAAGTATAAATCCCACTGTACAAGCGGGATTTTTTTTTCTCACTATTAAATATAAAAGGAGTCTGGAATTATTACTTCAGACATAAACATTTCTACTTTAGATGTCTGGTTTTGATTAGATGAATCCCACCATCACCAAATAGATGCTGCCCTTGTAGCCCTCTCAAGGTTGAATGAGAAAAACACACCAAACCACGTATTCACAAGCTCTGTTACACTATTAAACACTAAAAATTGCTAAGCAAGCAGCTCTCTGAGAACTACAGGCATATTTTAAAAACTCTTCAATAGCAGAGATTTTTATATTCTAGAATAAAACTACTCATAACATTTTAACCATGTTTTGATGTGGTGAGAAATCTTAATGATAGGGCTCTCCTAGTGCTTGAAATTTTCTTTCTCTGAATGTGTACTTGATATGCAACTATGTCTGTTCTGAGTTCACACACTAGCTAGAAGAATATTCCTCTATTCACTGCCATAATTACCTGTCTCATCAGTCACATGTAGGTCATCCTTGTTAGGACATCAGATCTACTTGCATTTTTGACCTCTGAGTTAAGACCTGCATGACAGGAGAACTGCATGTTATCTTTTTATATGTATATGTATTTTTATCTTTTATCTGTAATCATTTTACTGAACTCTGTGTGTTTAATGAATAGATCTAAATGTATTTCAGGCCTATAATCTTTCTCAAAGCAGTAATGAATTGGTTTATACAATTATTTGAAACTGCCTTTGCCAAATAAAATGTATTTTGAATTTAAAATGGAAACAATAACTAATAACAAGTGCCAAGACAATAAAAGGGAAAGCAATAAAAGATTTTTTGCATGTTTGTCTTACTTGAACACTTACACAAGCCAAAATTATCTGAAGATCTCAGGTGTGGAAGTCTGGTTTCAGTTAAGGTTTGAGTCCAACTTTAGGAAGTGTGTCCCTTTACAAAGTTAATGAAAATCTTTCTGTTTGCACCTGTGACTGGAGCTTGATCAAAAAAAGTTTGACAGCTCAGCAGGAGGGCAGGGATAGACTTCAAAGCATTTAACTTTCTGCATTGTCTCAGGCATTTGCTGGAACAGCTGCTGTCAACTCATTGTTTCCCAGAATATGCTGTCAGCTTCTGCTTGAGTTAACCCCTTAGACTCATCAATTAAACAATACTAAACAACTAACAGATGGAACGTACAATATGTATGAATTATGATACAGTCCTACTTTCTCTACTGACATAAACAGCATAAAGTTTTCATAATACATAATCTTCTAATCATCTAGGATCTTATGGCCTGGTTTTGACTTATAAGTGCATTTTTTATGGTCTGATTTTGACTTATGACTGCATTTTTATCGCTATGTGGCATTCAAGCAAGGAACAGAAAAGGAAATGGAAGCTAAACAAAAAATCTATAGTGCATAAATGAAACTGAATTCCTTATTACAGTTTCATTTTTTTTTTTTCTTATGCCCTGATAGATCATACAAGTTCAAAAGGGTCAGGTCAGGTCAAAACTTAAATGAAAATTCTCTAAGCTGAGGTGAAAACTACATAAAATAGAAGTGAAAGGTGAACTGTGAAACTAGTATCTGTGCTGAAGGGCACATCACCAGAATAGTAAAATAAACTGAAGGGAATATGTGCTTCTTATTGTGCTTTTTTTTTTTTTTTTTTTTTTTTTTTTTTTTTTTNNNTTTTAATCCAGCAGCTCACATTACTTTAAGAAATATCTGAATGATTAAATAAAAAAAATCCAGCATCATATTTTTTCATTGCTGAATTGAAGTCCTGCTGAGGTGGGTAGAGGTCATTCTTTGCTGGAGATATTTGGAAAAATTTTTCATGAAGAGTAAATAAATGCAATTACTTTAACTAGAGGTATCCTATCCCTGAACTATCTTCCCCTGGAAGTTTTTCTTTTTGTGATTAAAACCACTGTGGAGTAATTTCCTCAAAGTTTACTTCTCCCTGAAAGATCATTCCAGTAGAAGAGGTAGAGGACTGAAGCAGGAAGTGATTGTGCTTTCATTACTGGCTTCTGAAACACACTTTTTTGGGGAAATGTTTATATTTTTCATAAATTCGCTTGTAGGTTAACATGCCACAAACAAAAGAAAATAGTCTTTACTGAAAATGAAAAAAGTAGAAATTATCTGAAATTACATTTCAGAGAACAAAAAAGCTTAACAGCCTTGTTTTGCATCTTCAAACCTTATCAAATGCTAACTCATTTTAGATTTCCAAGTACAGGTTCATCTTCCACTAAATATGAAATCATGTTGTATTTTTGTCATTTTCACTTGTCTTACTTGAACAACTCTCAGAATTCTCCAATAAGAAAAAGATAACAGAGATTGAGGTAGAATGAGTCCTAACAGACAAACTCTTGCAAGTTAATTAATTTTGCAACTTTGTCAAAAGTTTACCTTCAATCTTAAGTGGAATTCATTCTGTTGGCTAATTATAGATTCAGATAATGTAATTTTTGTTGTGCTATGTTTGGATAAACTTGAGATGCCAAACCTTCCTTTCTTTTACTCAGCGTTTTCATGTTGTTTCAGTTCTGTCATGGAATCAGAGAGAAAAACAAAAATCATAAAGAGTTATTTTTATATAAAAATCAACATGGAGATAGTCAAATAGATTTAAGCTACTTAACACTACAGGAGTATATTTCTAAGCCATATTTTAGATATTTCAAATAGATATTATTTAGTTATATTTACAGGGTTTTTTGGTTTTTTTTAACTAATTCTTGTGACAATTTCAATTTCTTATTCTGGAATTTTAAGATAGTACTGACATGCTAGCTTTCTGATGTGGTAGTTCTAAACATTACCCTCCCTCACAAGGAGATCAACACAAGACCAATGGCTGCCAAGTGCCTCATCCTGAGAAGAGACTGTGTGCTCCATTTTGACCGTACAAATGTAACCTTTCAGTAAAACTCTCTTCTCTTCCGCTCCTGCAGTCAAACTGTGTCTAAAGAGTAGTTCAAAATTCTGTGGAAGCACTCAGGGATATCACTAGAGCTATCGGCTGTAGTGTCATAAATTTTTCAACTTTGTTTCAGTGACTACTGTGTAGGGTTTGAGAAGTGAAAAAGAAACAGGAATATAGGTCAATGATGGAGAATGGCAGGGGCAGCGGAGTTCCAGCCAATGTTACCATTTTTGGTCCTCAAGTTTTATTCTGTCTTGTCTAGTTCATTCCTTGAAGTTGTAAATATAAATAATAAAACTGGAAAAGGGCAATTTATTGCATGCAGAATATGTTTTTGTCAATTACGTATCAGAGGTATTTTTGGTTCTGTCTGCTTTGTCTTTGATGTTTCTTTTCTTTAATAATTGCACTTCAGTCCTGTTCAGGTTGTAGCTTTTAATTTAAAAGTTTATGTTGTAAAGGGCTTGGCATTAGTTATTGCAGATATTTTATTTCTTCCATCATAACTAACTTGATGAGCAAACTACAACTAGCAGTCTATACACTTAGATAAGATCATATCACCTAACTTCAGATAGCTAAACTTTATCTGATCTTAGACTGCTTACTTACTCATCCATTCTTATTTACTTATCATCCATTCTGTGTGCAATACAGATGAGCTCTTTCTGAACAACTAACCTAATTTCTCTTTTTATTTTAGTTCTGTGTCTATATTTGAGCTCAGGTATTTTTGTCAATCATTTACTTATTAGAGAGTAGTTTTTACTGCAGCTAATATAGGCTATAATTTTCCCTCTTTCTTTTAAAGGAAAATAAGTTCTTATTGGTAATTTTTCTTTTCAGATATAAAGAAATTTTGTTCTGACAGAGAAGTGCTATTACTTCCACATTATTTGTAATTTTCAGAACATGACATTCAAAATTTTTAATTCATAGCATCTCAGAAAACCTAAAAGATGTTCAGGAAATCAAGTGTAAAAAGAAAAAAAGCTATTTTTATTTTTTAAGTTAAAAAGGACAAGAGCAAACAGGAAATTTGTTTTGATAATAAAATATATTTAAAAATAGAATAATTCATAAAAACTTAAAAAAACAGAATAATTCATTAAGTCATGTCACCATTTCTGAGAAATCTACTTGGATAGAGACATATATATGTCAGATAAATCACACCCTGTAATGTTGCAAATGTGCATTTTTTCCTGTTCTCAAATTCAAGTATTAGGTACTAAGAGATAATGGCAAGACATACAAGTTTAAATTGTCTAAAGTCCTGTCACAGGAGACAGCTATTAAGTCTGTGATCGAAACCGTTTGGCAATTTCAAACTCTAAATGTATCTACCAGATGTGTGATGTGATTCATTGTATTATGTCCCTGGTGCCTATAATGATGGCATTTTTTAAATCACATTTGGAAATATTAAAGATTCCTGTCTCTTCAATAAATTACACGAGTCAGACAGCATGCTATTTTGACGAAGTGACATTTACTATGGATTGACCATATTCCTCTTAAAATATAGGAGCATTCTAGCACTCTAACACTGGCATGGAAAGGACTGCATTAGGGAGAAAATTCAGCCCCAGAGATGCTCAGAAAACAGTTTGCGGTTGAAGAAGTACTTTACTAAAGAGAGATTGGAATTTTTTTTTTAAATTTTGTAGATTAGATATTTATTTCCTGAATGCTCTCAATGACATGAGGTGATTTAATAAGGAAGATAGCTGAGGCATAAACAGTAGATCCACATATCAATATTTCCATATATATATATATATGTACTGATACTGGTCTTCAGCAGAAACAGGCGATCACATGGGCAAAATATATCTGTTTCCAAACTAGAGTAGTTTCATTTTGCATTTAATGGTCTTAAGTTCTTTGATATAAAAGTTTTAGGTTTGTTTTCTTTTTTTTACATTCTTTAAGTTGATCTTGTAGTTAATTATTTGTTTTCTAGCTCTTTACGGAAAAAAAAAAACTTTCAAATACTTTCTATGGAATAAGTAGTCCTGCCTCATTATTTAAATATTTTACTAACATGGATGCTGTTTCCTCTTTCTAAGGCACTTACCATCTAAAGCAAATTTTGCTGCAAGTTGCAGGTCTATTGTCCTGAAAAAAATAGGAATTAATAAATTGGACTCAAACTTTTACTAACAGTTCTGTGATATTCACATTTTAAACCCCTGACCATTATAAACATAGTTTCTAGAAAAGGAATTATTTGGAAATTGAGGTATGTACTGTGCATTAGTTCATGAGCCTTATTCATCCATGTAAAGAACAACATAAACTAAAACTCAAAGCCTGAGAGTAGAAACTGATGCGGATGCAATGAGCTCAAAGACAGCACAACTGATTTATTGCATGCCTGAAGATTATATGTGATAGTCATAAAGATAAACAAGCCTGATATGACTAAATAAGAGTCTTGATTTAACTCTACTTCTAAAAATCTTTCTGAGGGAATGTGAGAGCTGATATTTTATATTTGCCAAGGTATCTGCATAGGAACTAGAAAACTATTCAGTGAGTTCAAAAGCAGCTAGTAAAAAGTCATGGATTGAAGATGACATTGTTTGAATGACATTTTCTTTCCCATACAAGCAAAAGCAAATGTTTCTCTTATGTCTTATAAAAAAGACTTTCTGAGATCAGATTTCTTTTCTAAAACCATGCACTAACAAAATGCTCATGCATGATAGTCAGCATAAATAGCAGTTTTGTCCTGATGCATGGGCTTGCACTGCCCATGGCAGTGACAGGCAACTCTTGTCAGAGAATGGGAATCCACCATCAAGAAGCAATAGATACTGAAGAAGTTTCATGTAGTGCACATAATGCAGTTAGTTTTTACCCATTTTCCAGATTGAACATACAGGTTCTTTGAGCTATGTCTCTAATAAGTCAAGCAGACCTGGAGAACTTTACCAGCAGCAGAATTCAGAGTTGTAAGGTTGTACATTCCAGGGCACAGTATATTTTAATACAGCAGTTATCAGTGTGTTTTGAAAAATTAAGTAATGGTTAAGGGTGGAATGTTACTCACGCACCTTGTGTTGCTAGATATCCCTCTGATTTGATAGGTGAATTTAATCACTTATCAGGAAGATTCTTTAACTTTTATCCTCCTTTTGTTGTTCCTTTGGCGTAATTGACTTACACTAATGTTTAGTGCCATGGGAAATGACCCAGGGTGACTAAGACAAATGATACAGGAGTGAGGGGTGTGACAAAAGACCTACAGGGGACATGTTTTCTGCCGTGGCCAATTTCTTATAAAAATTCTTCAATTAATTTGCCTTGAAACAAATAATTTTAATGAACTAGATGTTAATTCTTGAGCTGAACAAGGAGACTACACCTATTTTTAAAGAATTGATTCTTCCTTTTTTTTTTTTTTTTTAATATCTAAAAAATCCAGAAATTTGTCTTCATCTGTTAAGGGTTTCTACGTCAACTGTCTTTGTACAGCTTCTTCTGTAAAAAGTCACTGATTACTTTAGGGAAGGATCACTGAAAGTATAAATAAAAGTAGTCATAAAACCCAATAAATTTAACCGAAGTGAAAAACACTTATTTTTCAGAACAGGAAATCTAATGAAAGGAATTTTATGATGCTGCAACATTTACCACCTTACAAATGTTAAATTATTCAATGATTAAGTGCTTCTAAACTCTTTATATTTTAGAATCAATCACCTTTGGTGTCTTGCTATTTTGCCTCCTCAGTCTCTGTGTAAAACATTCCAAATTGATTCTTATTCAATTTTCCTATTAATCTTCATCTATGCAGTAAGTAATAGAGTGATTTTAGCCATCAAACTCTTTTAAAGTTGCATTTTCACAAATTCATTGTAAAACCTTCATTTTTGCCCATACCTTTGATAGTGATTCTTTAAACAGCTTAGCCCCTCCTTTGTGAAACCCTTTAACTTGGATTGTCACTTTTATGAAAATAAGAAAAAAGGGTACATTTACTGCAACAGTAGAACAGAATTAAATGCAGAGTTCAACAAATGGTATATTAACAGTATTTCCTAGCAGAATTATTTACTTCCATAAATATTACTGATGAAGTACATTTCTATAGAATGATTGACATTTATACAAGAAAATCAGTATTTAGTTCAACTATTTTGGAGCAGTGGAAATTAACATGTTACTGAGTAAGCAAATTGCATTCTATGTCAGAGTAGACCTCTAATTTAAAATGTTAGAAGTTGCTGAAACAGTTGGAAAAAATATAGAAAATATAATGGTGTATCAAAAAGCTTTAAAAGGTATGATCCTTTATGGCCCAGTTTATTCCCTGCTGTACAAGCTGGAAAAAAAATGCCAATATGATGTTATGTATCCCCTGCTGAACTGAGCTGTCAAGCACACATCAGGGGACAGCAGATGTTAAAGACCACTGTGCTTCAAATGTCAAAGAAATTCAACCTTTGCTACAGTTTGAAACCATCTGTTGACATCCAAGTAGGATACTGCATGTCAAGTGAGCTATATTTCTCCTTTGTAGATTAAGACTTTGGTCTCTGTTCTGTCCTCGCTTACTTCTTGTGAATCTTGGGTTTAAGCTTAATTTAGGCCAAGGTGCACATTGTCATCCTAAAGTCATGTGCATCTTGTGGTGAATTCTTCAGGTGAAAGGAGAAATATAAAAGAAAAAGAATCTACACACAAATGCTTAACCTGCACATACTCCATTTGAAAACTTTATAGAAAACATACCTGCATAAGGTAATAAGTGATAATAAACAGAAACAACTTCTATTGAGGTGAAAAAAAATCTAATATACATTAGACAAACATCTATGATTTTAATTTCTTGACCATAATAAAAGTTCTCTAGTGAATCATCTTTAATACGCTTATGAGTAAAAAAAAAGACAGGGTTACAGACTTCAGAGTTAAATTCATTCATAAATATCTACTGCTAGATATTAAAATATGTGCAAAATATAACAAACTCTATGCACACAGTTGTCAAGGTGATGCTACAGCAAATATAAAATACGATTTCTAAATTATGCATTCAGCGGCCAGAGAGTTGCATTCAAATCTGGATTTGTCTGTAGGAGTTTCAGAAATAGCCACTGAGCTCAAATGTGTCTGTGGAATATTGTGCTGAGAACACTAAAGCAGTCAAAACACACACAGAAAAAAAGGGAATAAAAAGTTAAAAAAAACCAAAAAACAAAAGCAAACAAAAATTAAAACAAACAAACAAAAGCAAACAAAAAATTAAAACAAACAAACAAACAAAAACCAACAAAAACCCCAAACTAAACCAAAACAAAAAAACCCCACCAACACATAGGAATAGTTAAACAAGGAAAAGAAAAATCAAACCAAGTCTCTTAGTAGTCCTATAATTAATTTGGTTTAAATAGTAGTTTAACTTGGTAAAGTGTTTTAATTATTTAAAATAATTTTAATGTTTTCTATATTTAAAAATGTAGCCGTTTAGGGCCATATATAAATAAAGCAGTTATAAATTCTTATTTAAAGGACAGAATTCCACAGCATTTAATTTTTTTAACTATTGATGATATGAGCTTCTTGACCTAACACTTAACCAATTAAAACTAAACCAGTCCAAAACCACAGGAAGTTGTATTCCTGATGATGACATTGAGAAATACTTGATACAAGCAGTGAAGAACCCTAGCTAATACAACAAAGTAACCAGTAGGAAGAAGAATGTGTAGAATATATTCTTTTATTAGAAATAAGTGAAAGCACAGTCTCTATGGGACATTACATGAGTCAAGAAACAGAATGGTGTTAGTGGTCTGCAGACTAAAAATATAGCTGGAAACTTCTGCTGGTTAGAATATTTATAAGCAAGTTTGTACATAAAGGTTAATATATTTTTGAAAGCCTTACAAAGGTAGTTCATTTAAAAGATCCTGAAGAAAATATTGCATTTCTGATGTCTTAGCTACTTCCTTCTAGCCATACTACCGAGGCTCGTATAAGATAGTGCTTCTAGCAACAGGAAAAGGCTGGTCAGTATCCTCAGATCTCATAGGTACAAATACTGTATGCAAAGGAATGATAACTAATAAGCATGGCAAATTTATCCAGATAGACTAATTAATTTAAACATTTTAAAATCCATTTCACACATTTTCAGTGGAACATCTTGCCATCTTCCAGTTCATTATGGAGAAAACTGGCTCCAGTCTAGGACAAGATAGGCTTAAATTCTGTCCTGACTCATTAAATAACTTGAACAACACATTTAGTTTCTGTTACTGTTCACACTGTAATACCAACCAAACAAAACAGCATCTATGTTTATGTGATTTTTAAGTTTTAAATTTTTAGGTTAGCAAGAGGAAAATCTTCAGAGTATTCCTGGTTACAGACCCCATCATTATCTCTGCTGCAATTAAACAAATTGTTCAATATATTAATTATTCAAATATCATGGGATTACTGCAGCTCAATATGTACAAAACATCTGTCACTACAGAAGGAAGATGCAGTTTTAACCTCTTAAATGGTGATAGAAAGTGTGCCAATGTTCCTGGATACATTGTTTTTAATTCCAGATAGGGAATTGTTCTGTATTACATAGATCAAGTGTTTTAGTCATGGGAAAGTGAAATGTACACTTTGCACCGAACATCACAAAGGGACAGGCACATTCATTTACCTGAGAATACTTCAATCTAGAGTCTAAAATGGCTGGTTTTGATGATGGTCTCCAGACCCAAGAAAATATTGTCACAAAAATAACTCCGAAGTTCTATTCTTGACACAAGAAATATTGAAGAATCACATGGAAGCTGGACAGTCTCAGAAAAACTAGATATTAATTTATAAAGTTCCAGTACTTTCTCTGAAAGTTTATTATTGCCAACCAGAACTGATATTGATATATCCATTTTTCATATCCAAAATTTCATAAGGGTCTAAATGGTTATAAAATTGGATCATTATTAGGCACAAAATCTGTGATACTAATATTTGCTTTTGTCATTATTTCTCATTATGAACTTAGTCTGTGATGAGTCTTGCAAAAGCCAGCTCCAGATAGAAACTTAGAACAGGTTTTTCAAATTAAAATACATACTAGATAAAGCTAATGCTCCTTCATAATGAAACATTGTCTGGCATTGAGGCTTCTATAACAGATGAAGTTATGACTGTTTAGAAATGTACTGAGGATATTGGTGCTTTTATGGAATTCTCTTCCCCTGCTAGCATTTCAGAAAGGCAGCCTTGAAGAAAATCTGCACATTAGCCTTTCTTTCTTGAGGACATTTGTGAAGCTGTATAAACCCTTTCCTGTCAATCAGACACTCATTTCATCTTCTCATAAGATCAATTTTCTGGTTAGACATAGTGACTCTGCTAGTCTGCTTGGGGATTTGAGAAGATTGATTCACTTCTCAAAGTGCTTTAGGCATAGTGATTTCTTTCACCTTCCCTATCTGTGTTGAGTAGGTCAGGAGTTTCTAAGTTCACACAACTTAATTCATTGCATGGATTAATCTATTCTTGACTCTAATGTATCAACACATTTCTACAAATGAAAAGAATTTTGGAAATTACTTCAAATTAAAAGGAAAAAAAAAACATTAATTGAATGCCTGCTATATGTTTTTAAAAACAAACAAACAAACACCCAAAAACCAAAAAAAAGAAAACAAAAAAAAAATCAAAACCAAAAAAATCAGATTAATACCTGTCTGAATTTCCATATAATTAAGTATAACCAAATTAACTAACAAAATTTTTAGATGTTACCTAATTTGATGACAATATCAACATTCTTGTTATTTTTAATACTATACTGTTTCTCACTTCATCCAGATAATCATATTCCTTTTTGTGTAAAAATATAGTAAAATTAACCAATGAATGGACAAAAACCATTGCTGTAGCATACTGTTCTATTTCCAACTGAGTCATTCAAGAGCAATAAACAGAAGTTACCAGTCTTGTACAAGAAATGGAAAACCTTATGGGGTGACCAGAGAAGGAAAATGTGAACAAATTGCAAACAGCTGGAATTAAATGACCTGCATCCTCAGATTTGCAGTATATGAGCTCAACCCTCCTCATGTTCCATGGATATCTGGTCAATAAAAAGATAGTATTTTCTCAGTGATTACATATTTCTGCTTAATTTTATTTTATCGCTGTGTGGATTTTAAAACATTTGTGCAAATAAATTTATATATAAAACTATTTATAATAGAGAATAAAATTTGTTCATCAGTGGATTGGGTTACTTAGACTTATCACCAAATGATTTTTTGACAAAATAATTACCTTCATTATACAAAATAACTTCACATCTTTCCCAAATGAGTTAAATGAACAAACCTGACAGCTCGATTAAACTTAGTTCTTTATATATAACCTTATACCCCCTTCGTCAGGATTCAAGTACTCAAAAATTTTCATTGTCTGAAGATCCTTTTTTGTTTAAATTCAAAAGGTTCTCATTTAGCTCTGTCAAAATGGTTAGGAGATAACAAAAAATATGTATGTTCTTAACCCTGTGCATCCCTGAATCAGATTCCTCCAGTTATAAGATCAGTTGAGGGAAATGTTATATGTGCCTTTAGGTATAATAGTTCATGCACGGGCTCTTCAGGTATGAATACACTGGGGAGATGAGGAAATATATAGCCCCAAACATATATCGTGCAATCCAATAATGTAGAGCTCCCAAAGCAAACAATAACACTCAAGAAGATGAATTGAATTTTGAAGAGGATATTCTCTGGTGGATTTTAAATACTCATGCATTTGCCTCCAGAGCAATTTAAATTACTCTGCTTCCTCTTCCAGTCTGAAAGTATTGAGGATGAAAAAAACAAATATAAGACTAAGCTTTTTTTTTTCTTAATTATTATTTCAGTTTCTAAAAGTTTGAAAATGTCTTTTCTTTCAAAAGATTTTTGTGTGTGTTTTGTTTACTGGTGGCTCACTAATTTGTGCCTTCAAATCACAGAATGACTAATATTTTCATTTAGCTGGTTTTGTCAGAACAGATGTTTATGTGAAATTGAATGAGTCCCTCCCATGTGTATTAGCTGCATGAATAGAACAAGTAGAAGATGGAAAATTACTTTGCATACTCTAAACAACCAAATGAGAAGAAAGAAAAATAAAGAAGCATGTAGATGCACTGTGCTTCTATTCTTAGATCCAGAAAGAATTTCTAAGTATCAACAACCCATGAGGAAAACACTATAAAAACATGAGTTTTATGAGGCTTCATTGGGCTAACAAGTAATTTGAAAGAACTACATTGGTTTAAAAGTTAAAAACATACTATTTTCTCATAAAAATGTAGATGGTTCATGGAGTTTGCAACCCTGTAATCCAGAAGAATATCACAAATAAAGACAAAAAAAATGTAATTCTGCTCATTAATGAATTAATTCATGGGAGTTTCTTTTGCTGTAAGCCTTTTTTCCTGTATGATTATTCAGATAAATTACATTACTACAAACCAGAAAGAAAAAATAAAATATATCCACTTTTTCCTGCTGTTTTATCATGATTTAAAAAAAATAAAAAGGTCAATTAACTGTTTAAAAAAATGTTCCAACTGACAGCAATTCGTCTACTACACAACACAGCATGGAATATTTTGTAAGATATACTACCATGAACTTTATTTTTCAGTATGCAACATTTTTTTAAATCTAGTTCTTGGTCTTCTTAGATAGCAGGTCTCAATCAGGACAACAAAAATGAAAATGCCATGCACACCACTTGCAATAATCTCCTCAAAAATAAATAATAGATTGGATGAGAAAAACTTTGATGTTTGGCTTCACATGGCTACTGAAAATGTTGGTAAATTTAGGACTCTGTTATTTTGAAGAAATGAACCAAAAAACAGTTAAAGAAAAGCATCTTGCCTATGTAGTTAATTTTCTGACAAAATGTAACCAACTAATAACTAATATTAAAGGAATACAAATGCTTCATATTATATTTATTTCCCCAAAAAATGTTTTGTTTTTTTAAATATGGTACAAAATTGGATGCGTGCTTACAAACGAAATTGATTATAATTTATTATATTTTTTAATTCATATTTTAGTTAATTACGCATGTTATATAAAAGACAAATTCTTTATAACTTCTATAACTAGAAAAGTATGTATAAGCAGTTTTCAGAACAAGTGAGTTTTTTATTATCTAAAATAAACAATTATTGCACTTGCTGTCTATTGAGTTTGCTGCACTACTTATCTTCAATGTTATGGCATATAATAAGGTGGATTTCCTGGAATTCATTTAAGAGGATTCAGTGCAGATCTTCATTTTCAATCCTAGATGATAATTATTTTTTCTGTGTGATTTTAATTTTTTTTTAACGTCTACCTGCATTTCTTTAAACACTTCAATCATTCATATATATTTTTTTTGTCTTTATGGTATTAATTCAAAATTTTTTATTTGTTAATATATTGTGAGATAAAGATAATCTTATTATTTCGTTTTTTGTTAAATAAAGTTTTGCTTATGGTGAAAAGCCTATAAGAAAAGTCTTTAAGAATGCTTATAGTATTCATAAATCGTTTAAAGAGTCTGGTGTTGCATGAAGAAATGTTTGGTTAGCGCTCCCCACTATAGAATCCCATTTTCTATACCTTGAAACTATTTTTGGACAATAGCAATTGCAAATCTAACTTTTCATTCCAAAGATGAATCTTAAATAGTTTTGGAAAAAAGTAATAGTTCAGAGATTTCAGAAGATACAATTGTCCAAGATGAACTGCCTTCCAAGTAACTACAGATATGTAGCATTTCCAGATAGGTTAAGATTTGTGACTGAACCTAAAAAAAAATCTCAGTCAGAGCTCAGTTAGGGCTTTTTATTATATGGTTTTCTAATATTTTGTCTTCAACAACCAGCTTCCACTGTAAGATTACTTCAGCTGAGCAGGACAGGACATATGTGAAACATAAATTCTGGGTTTCATCTTTGAAAAAAGTCAAAACCATTTACCCAAGATTCGATACATTTTATAAGATTTAAGGGAAAAGAACTGTAAGAAGAACCTATTCATCATACTTATTATACGATTAGTAAAATATGAGTTCAGGCTTGTTGCATAAGGATATTATAATGTTTCAATTTTACCCTTTTAGAAGACTGTCATGGTTTGACACTGGCTAAACTCTAGGCATCCATGAAAGCCACTTGCTCAACCTCTCCTGCCACAGCTGGGAAGAGGAAAGAAAAAAATTAACAGAGGGTTCAGGACTTGAGATGAGGACAAGGGGAAAACACTCCAAGGGCAAAACGGGCTCAACTTAGAGGTACAAAATGAATTTATTACTAACAAAATCAGAGGAGGATAATGAGAAATACAATAAGGTCTTAAAATCACCTTTTCTTCCCCCAACACCCCCTTCTCCCCACCAACAGCAGAAGCAGACAGGGCATGGGGGTTTTGGTTAGTTCATCGCTGGGATTTTCTTTTGCTGCTCAGGGAGAGGAATCACTCCCCTGTGAGGCTGTGGGGTTCCTCCCATGGGAGTCAGTTCTCTATGAACTTCTCCATCGTGTTTCCAAATCTCATGAGCAGCAGTCCTGCTAAAACTGCTGCAGTGTGAGTCCCTCCCACAGGCAGACAATCCTCCCAAAACTGCTGTGGCATGGGTCTCTCTTCCACGGGGCACAGTCCAACAAGGACAGGCTGCTCCATCATGGGAGCAGGACCCCTCTCTCCACCAACTCTCCCACTGGATCACAGCCTCCTCCAGGGATCCACCTGCTCCAGCATGGGCACCTCCTCCATGGGCTGTGGGTGGATCTCTGCATCCCCCATGGATCCCCATGGGCTGTGGGTGGATCCCTGCATCCCCCGTGGATATTTTCCTCACATGTTCTCACCTTCTCCTCTTCTCTGACTAGGAAAAACTGTGTGCGCTTAGTTTTGATTTTCATCTTAAATACATTATATAACAGAGGTGTTACCACCATCTCTAATTGGCTCAGCCTTGGCCAATGGCATATCCATCTTCAGAGCCATCAGGGATTGGCTCTGCTGGACATGGTGGAAGCTTCCAGCAGCTTCTCACAGGAGCGGTCTTTGTTGCCCAAAAAACAGGCCATGCAAAACTATCACAAAGACTAATATATATATCATGGGTAATGTTCTAAATTGCTTTCTGATTCAGACAGATGGTTGAGATTTAAAGAAAAATTTTGTAGCCATTAAAACATTTTCAGTAGCAAATGGCATTCCATTTCAAACACTGTGCAATGTATTTGCTTCCTAATTTAGAGCAAATAATCAAATATTGCACACTCATTTCAGGTGTGGTGCTTCATCATATTATGGATCATGAGAGGAGAAAATAACCTGTATAAAGTGAATTCTGAGCTTATTCCCCTAAAAATCTAAAGTACTGGCTGGTTTTCTGTTAGGGAAGGAAATATTAAATTGCAGGTTCTGGGAGATAGAGAGAAGAAACCTGTTCTCATATATAAGGCCTTATAAAAGAAATAATTGATGGGAAAGAAAGCAATACCAGAGAGACTCACTCAATTTTTTGTCTTGGGTGGGACTTATCCAGGTAGGTCCCCAGAAAATATTGTTAAATATGCCTCCTTCTGCAAAGAAATATCTCCCTTTCGTGAGTATTAAATAGTTTTATTACTAGTGCATTGAACATACTGAATAAGATTAATCTGCTACTGATTCATATCCTCCCCTAGGGAAATTCATGGCAATAAGTGGATTTGATTGAAAATATTATTTGCTGAAGAGGATTGAAAAGTATGGATAGAGAATAGGGGGACAAGAAACAAAAGAAACAGTGGAATGAGAAAGTGACAAAAGTTGACTGGAGAAGGGGAGAAAGGAGTGCAGTGTGAGGGAATGGCAAGGAGAAAATATTGCTAACATTTAATTTTAAACTAGTAGTGTTGATCAGAAAGAATGATTTCTTTTACTCTATTTTATAAAAATTGCATACACTTGTATGTACATAAGAAACTGTAATTCCATTTGGGACTACTTGTGACATTAACAAATCATTTGAGTAGAGTTCTTGAGGTTTTATCATTATGTCACCAGTATCCTCAGGGAAATTACTTATACTGTGTGTGCAGTTTTGTGTACATAATTCTTTATATTTATCAAATTACATGGCACTCTATAGTACACTTTGTAACTTAAAGTCATGTATTAAGTCTATCAGGCACACATACTCTTTTAAGAAAACATGCATATTGGTTTAGCACAAGGTTTCATATAACCATTCCCTTAAAGGCTCTTAATATGTTTGTAAGTCATTTTGCGAAATGAAAATTTAATAATACTTTTGCACCTAGCAATTATTTTATGTAATATGTATTTATGATCAAACTGTAAATGAACTTTTGTTTAAATTTTCCTAATGACTCTTAAGAAGATATGTTGATATTTTTAAGCATGAGCTGATATCCTATGTGGAACTATCAAAAGCTTTTATATTTTGTGTGACATTTTAAAACTTTAAGAGAGCCATAAAACAGTACTTTGCAGCTTTTCTTTTCTTTTCTTTTTCTTTTCTTTTCTTTCCTTCCCCTCCTTTCTCTTTCTTCTCTCTCTTCTTTCTCTTCTTTCTCTCTTTCTTTCTCTCTCTTTGTCTTCTTCTTCCTCTTTTATTTCCTCTTTCTTTTTTCTTTTTCCATTCTTTTCCCTCCTTTCCCTATGAATGGGAAAAGTTGTAGTCCCAGTCTTGTCCACAACAATAAACTCCTAATTGGAAGTAAAATACTGACTATCTAAATACTCTTTTAGAAGGTTCAGACTTTCCAGATAAGATTCTTGAACCCTAAATTAAGTATATTTTTTGATGAATACATAACTTTGTATTGTATTGAAACAGATAATTGTTAGGTACAATTCATTTTATGGTAGAACAAATATCTAAAATAGACACTGTGACCTCAGCTATAGGTGTAGCTCATGATGAAAGTTACATAATATGAAAAGCTCTCATTTTATGTCCAATAAAATCTAAAAGATATATGAATACCAAATCTATCTTTTATAATAATAGATTATGTTTTAATAATAAGTTTAAAAGGATGTAAAATGAGTTTATTCATGGGAATGAGTTGGGAATTTCTCTCTAGTCCTGATTAAAGATGTTTTTACCTGCCAGTTAACATCACAATAACTGGCATGTTATTTTCACAGTCTCAGAGATGTTACTTATTTTTCCTGGAATAATTCTTATCTTTCAAAAACACCTTTTGATATGTAAATTTTTTTAAAAATTGAGAAATTAATGCAGTCTTTCAGAATTAAAAAGTATGAATTTTCCACTGTCATTGCACTGTGTTAATTTCACCTTTTTTTTTTTCTGTGTGAAGGACTATAAAAACTGATCTGACCAAAAATATATGAGATGATAGGACCTGAAAACAGAACAAACTAGTTTATTAAAAATGGAAGCATTTATGTTTAGTTCCGATATCCCCTTGATGATGTTTTTCTTCCAGTGATAAAGCTGTGTTTTTTCCCCTTTTTCAGGGGGTATATCTGTCATCACTATAAATTGCAGTACCTCCACCTTGCTTCTAAGAGAGTTTCCACAAGTTTTGTTTAGTTTGTACTGGAAAATTCAGTCTGGCATAGATCAGATAACTTCTTTTATGAATTTGTGGAGAAGTCAAACCTAGAACCAAATACCTAGTCACCTTGACTCATGCTATACCGTTAATTATTTTCAAACTTCATAGTTGCTAAAAATGAGAGAAGGACTCAACTCTCAGAGACATATTTTGGAGCAGACCTTAAGAACGTGTTTTTTGTAATATGTATGACAGCACATGCTCTTAACACAAAGAGAGATTTGAGATACAGTTGTTGCAGAGAGAGCCATGTAGGTTCACCACAGAGAAAACTGGTATAAACTCCTCTTTATTGCTGAAAAGGATAAGTATTTGGGGTAAACAATATTTAGGACTTCACTTGAATTTTGTTTCAAAGGAAAATGGAGGGTTTATTTCAGAACAATACTTGGAAATGTGCTAAACATGAAAGTTAAGCTAAAGAATTTGTGAACTGACAGGGAACAAACCTATTTGAATATGTAGAACTGTAGTGGGTTGCTTCTAAATGCCCTTCTGTTTCTGCCATCTTTCCAGTGCTTTTTATCTCTCCTTGCTGTCATAGAGTACTTTTCCATTGCTACCTTATCTATCCAACAAGCATAGTTTTTGCAGGATAAAAGAAAGGCTAAGATAAATTGAAAATAATTTGAATTATGTTTATTTTGGAAGATACGGTGGGGGGGGGGGTTTAGCAAATTGCTGACAGCGTATCCCTACATAATCCATTGCTTCCATACATGTCAGTTAATACAGTGAGGCGAATGGTTCTGGTCCCTGGAAACATGTAAGAGAATTTAGAGGTTTGAAAGTAGAAGATGCTCATAAAAAGTCAGACTCCTCTCATGGAAAGACTGGAGAGACTGATAGACCAAAACCAGAGAATGATTGGTATGTGGTTTGTAAAAAGTGTCTGATGACCATTTTATTTATTTATTTATCTATTCATTCATTCATTCATTCATTCATTCATTCATTCATTCATTCATTCATTCTTAATTAGGCTTTCATATGTGTTTGCTTGTTATTTGCACTGCTGAGGCTGCACCTCGAGTCCTGTGTCCAGTTCCAGGCCCATCACCAAAAAACATCTTGAAATGATGAAGAGTTTGCAGAGAAGGTCAGTGAAGCTGGTGGAGGGTCTAGAGAGTAAGGCCTATGAGGAGTGGCTGAAGAAGCTGGAGTTGTGTAGCCTGGAGGAGGCTGAGGGGGGACTGTACCACTCTCTACCCAAAAGGAAGCTGTACCCAGGTGGTGGTGGCCTCTTGTCCCAGGTAACCAGTGACAAGTCATGAGGACATAGACTGCTGCACCAAGCTGCACCAGGGGAAGGTTCAGGCTACAAGAAGAATTTTTTCACTAAAAGGGTGGTCAGGCATTGGAATAGGCTGCCCAGAGAAGTGATGGAGTCACCATCCCTGGAAGCATCAAAGAAACTGGACACGGTGCTGTGGTTTAACTGACAAAGTGGTGTTCGCTCAGAGTTTGGACTTGATGATCTTAGAAGTCTTTTTCAACCTAAATAATTCTGTGTTTCTCGTATCTGAGTTCTTAATGACAGAAATAAAGCTACTTTTGTGTAACGATTATCCTATGATGTAAAATTTAAGTAATCTAAAACTATGCCCATGCATGTACTAATTATATTTCAGTAATGCATTTAAACAATGATGATTCAAATTTCATTTTTCATTTGCAATACTACTAATTTATTTTAAAACTACAGTCAGTTTAGCTGTCACTGCATACAGTGTAAACATACTTTTACAGTTTCATCACTCAAATGTAAGAAAAAAAAACCCAGTCAGAATGTCTTCACTAATCATTGTTACAGAAATTACAAAAGCAGGCATTAACCAAACACAAACTTTTTGTGGATGCTTGAGTTAAAACAGTTTATATCCTGAAAATAGCAATATTACTATTATACTGCACTGCCAGTTTTTAAAATGGTAGTTTCATCTAGTATCTTCTAGACAATTTATCAGTCGCTGAACAATGTAGGGTCTGAAATTTTCACATTATCCCGATTTTTTTTTCCATTTTTTCTCCTGCTTTACAGCACTGTTTAATTTGTTTGGTATTTGCATGATATTACTGAGATAATGCCACTTCTCTAAGATGAAATGTAGTAGTGTATACTGTCAGAATGCAACAAGACTTTTATTATCTAATTTAGGATGTAAAATCCTTTTTCTGTGAATATATAGCCCCCTCTGTGCTAAGGAGCTAGGTCACATCTACCAAGGGAATAATTAACTACCACAGAAAAATCCAACCAAAAAAGTAAAATGCAAATTTTGCTGGGAAATAACTGGAAAGACAATTAACTTAATAAATTTCATCTGCAACTGTATGCATACATTGACATTTTGAAAATTACAGAGGTAATAAAAATACAGCAAATATCATTCCCAAATGTAACAACATTCCAAGCTTTATTTGATAATTATATTTTAACTACTGGGAATAAAAATTATATCCTCGTAGAAATGATTTTCTAATGTATTTTAATTTTTTAGATCTTTTTTTTAATTTAAAATGTGAGATAGTGATAATGTTTCTACTTTCACTAGAATAGAATAAAGCTATGAAGCTCAGACTTTTGTAGCAGATCAGCATTTTTACCTTTTCTAAGGTTGCAAAGGAAGAATTAAATTATGTTCTCAACATGAAATTCCACTGGAAGTAGGAGAACCATAAATAAATTTGTTACCTTTTATAGATTGGGATATAAGAAATCTCCAGTGGCTGTGCCAAACCTGAGGCTATGTCCAAACCAAATTCTAGAGAAAGAAAAACACAGCCATTTTCTTTTATAGGCAGGTTGTGCAGGGACAATTTTAGGGGAATTAAGTAGACTATATTCAGAATAGTCTTTGTCTGTCTAATTAATACTCGTAATTCACTACTGTTCTCAAATCCTCTCACACATAGGAGATTGAGATTTTAGATTGAAAGGTGTGGATCTCAAAAGCAGACTCAGAAAATGAAGATAAATCTACCAGACCAGCCATTTGCATAACATTACATATATGATTTCCAAAATAGTATTTTAAAATTGCTTTCTGTTTTGAAGTTTCTATCAACACGAAAATATATGAATCAAAGAAAATGCTAATTTTCCAAGAATTGTAATTGAATTGAAATGGCTTTCTGTGACCTTCCTTTATTTCCTTTCATAAGAATGCTGAAATTTTCATGCAGATGTCAGCATATGTTAAATAGATGCAATTGAATTAAGCAATAAATTTATTTTATATTTCAGTATGATTGCTTTTAGCAAAATATACTAAAGAAAATATCTTTCTTATGATTCTTCAAAGGTTTAATAGTGGAAGGAATATCTATGACATTAATTATCCTTCTTCCTGACCCTTAAGCACCTTTCATTTTTCAAGTGTCACACTTGGTCTTTAGTCACATTACAGTTACTCCTTATTTAAAAGACAAAGTAGTCCATTCCTATGACCAACATTTTCTTACAATAAGTATTTGTTGTTCGTCGACTCAGTTGTCATAATTATCTGAAATGAGAACCATCATAAAAACATACAGATTAATGATATATAAACATATATATTTTTGTCAATTGTACTGGCTGACAGCTGACTCTTGCCATGTCATGCAACAGGTCCATGACCTTGGAGAGTGTCCTCTGAAAGTTTGGAAGTGAAAGAAATAGTACTCCAGCTGATTGCCTCTCAGTCTTGGCATACAAGAGATGGAGATTTGCTCTTCAGTGGTTAGTTCTGTATGTTAGATCCATGTAAACATATCTGGTTTAATAGTTTTAATGTGATACATATGATTCCATTTTACCTCTTTATGACTTTGGTTCCAAGGGAAACTATGCTGAAAACAGCATAGAAGGATCACTTAATAGAAAATGTAGTCATTTTACTGTATTTGCTACATGATTAATATAATCCAATTCGGTTTTCCTTTTTCCTGAAATAATTAATTATTAAAAGTAACTATTTTTGAATCTTTTACACATGACCTGCTAAGAGGAGCAGTTGCATGCAAATAAGATCATCTATCTTATTTTTTCACCTCTATTTCATGGGCTCTTAGAAAGTTTAGGCTATAGAATTCTTAGGAATACTGGGTTAGTATTATGGAACACAACGCCAAAAGTATGCCAATAACCAAAATCTGCTTTCAGCTGACTTTCAGAGGCAGATATATAGTACTCTCATGGGAAACAGGGTATTTGAGTGATGTCAGAGCACAGATGAAGAATGGGTGGATTAGAGTCTGAAAAGACAAAAGTGCTTTGAAGAGATAAATGCTGGGTGGGAGAAGTTTCTGACCACAAAGCTTGGGCAATCAAACAACAGTCACTGGTTCAAGATCCTTGCACCTTACAGGAAGGAATTTCTGTTACAGGAGCAAAGAATTTGTAAAGGCAACATATCATGATTTTTAATGCTGGGTTCAAGATCATTTTCTTTCATCTTAACAAAAGAAGAGTTTATTTTAAGATGTGGGACTTTCCATATCATTAACAAGTTTAGATAGAGATGAAGTCCCACAGTGCTATGGCTCCTGAAGTGCCAAATCACACACTGACACTGCTTGATCCCACTGCTTGGAGGGTTCTACAGATATTGGCACATTATACTATGAATATTAAAAAACACACTGTGGATGATAACTTTTCCTTGTTTCCTAAAATAACTTTTATTTCCCTTTTACTAAGAGCCTGATATGTTTAAATCAGTCTTACTTGTAATGAAAGCTATCTGACTTGGGAAATTGGCTAGAAACACTAACAAAGGCATCTTGTCCTTTGCTTTACTGTTCTAAAGCAGTTTCCACAGTCAGAAATACTGTTTGAAGGAGATGAATGCACATATTAACTGGACATGAAAGACCGGTCAAGTCTAAGTTTCACAGCCAGAAACCACAAGAATAGATGATACCCAAACAGAGAAAAAAGTCCCACAAAAGTGTGATAAAATGTAGCCACAGTCTGCAGAATATCATGTTTAATTTTGTGCTTAAATGGTTGCAAAGAACTTTAGTACAGCTTAAAAAGCAAGGTTATGCAATATATGAATAAACACTTAGAGAACTGAGCCCTAAGTTAATAAATTAACGAGTTTAAAAAATCAATATGTAGGAACAGCTAAAAAATTAAAGAATTGTATTCTTACCCTACCTACTGTAAGGGATAGCCAATTGCCACTACAGAAGTAATTGAATAGATAATTGTGGGTAATGTCTAAGATAATCAATGTCCTTAGGGTAAGGTACTACCTCAGGTGCACATGAAATCACACAACCACCTTCTCTCTCCCAACTTGATTCTACAAACAGGTAGGATGTGATTGCTGAATCGCTACTTTGCAAAAGAATGCATTGGGCCTCTAATGGAGTTATGAATCAAAAATATTCAATATAGAGCCTTAGGCAAGAAGTTGATGGCATGCCAGAAGCGACACCTGCAGGGAACCAGGAGCTTGTTAATGCTGTTCTTTGTGTGAGTGATGTTAAACTGTTGACTGACCATCACCATCTCCAGACAGTCTGCTGCTGAGTGAGACTGTGCCCCACAATTTATCTTCCACATTTTATCTGATCTCATCTATAAAAACTCATTGTATTGATTCTGTCAAAATGATGATGGCAAATAGCATTCACCAGGAAACAGTGCACGTGATTTTGCAAAAATTACATGTTACTCTAACTTAATGGGAAACAATGGGAACTGCAAAAACTGCACAGGGGAATAAATCACTGCTGGTGAATCTGGCAGTAAAGTTGATTTTCTTCTTCCTCCCAAGCCTTGACGCACTTCTCTTTGCCATTGAAATATTGTCAAAAAAAACTTTAACAGATAGAAGGAAAAAAATAACAAAAAGTCTCTTTAAGCTATCCTGCTCCACTACTGGGAAAAAACAGCAAAAAAATTGTGTCTTAGCAAAGAAAGAATCATAAGAGGAGGGTAGCAGTTATCGCTAAAAAGATCTTTTGCTGAAGGGCTAAAACTACATAGTACAAAAAACGAAATTAAAGTTCTCTGTGCCTTATCAGCTACAGTGCATCACCCCTGTCTGTTGCACCCTGCTTTTCAGCTCTATTCTGCAGCACACCAGTTTATTTTTTTTTTTTCCTTACCATTTCCCTAACATAAAAGTAGACATTGTGATATCCCCTGAGTTGCTGCCCTGCACGAGAGACTTTCTGAGGCTATGGGTGTTTATCCAATTTCAAATAATAAGCATGGCCCTCAAGAATTCCTGTCCCACATGCCAACCTTTCCTCTTCCATACTTCAGATTTTTAAAAACACTCAATTTCCGACTTGGTCTTTTTATACAGTCTAATAGTAGATGATTTTTCTTTCAATGAAGAAAAGTAACATCTATGACATTTATAAATGTTCTCCTCTTCTAGACCATAGCTATGAGAAAACTTGAGAGTTTTATAATAAATTAAAATACTTTAAGGAAAACTAATTACTTCCTCCCCTGTAAAAGAGCTGAACCATAGGAATGCTAGCACATGGTAGAAATCATGCCGGCACATTAAAAGAAATAAAGCAAAACCAGGAAAAAAAAAAACAACAAACCCAAAAAAAACCAAACCCAAAACAAACAACAAACCCCCAAAACAACAACAACAACAACAACAACAACAACAAACAACAACAACACAACAACAACAACAACAACAACAAACAACAACAACAACAACACAACAACAACAACAACAACAACAACAACAACAACAAAACCACAAAACAAAACAACAAACAGAAAAAGAAAGTAAAAAAGAACTTCCTAGGGGAAAGGGACATTGAGTCTCAGATACAGAAATTATTTGACAAAGCAGGAATCATAGAATCATGGAATGATTGGCTTAGAAGGGGCCTTAGAGACTCTCTTGTTTCAAACACCTACCATTGGCAGAGACTTTTTCAACCATACCAGGTTGATTAAACCTGGCCATGAATATTTCAGGGATGGAGTATGACATTTTCCCTGGGAGACAAAATAAATCAATCCTTTTAGAACATTCTCATTTCACTTCACAGTCATCTGATATTTGCAACTACTATTTTGTAGTCTTCTGTATCTTCTCTTTTTCTTATTTGGACCTCCTATGATTTTCAATTCTAAAAATTATCTAAGCTAATACATTAGTATTACACAGCATTGTTTATGTGAAATTAGACCACAATCTGAAGGGCACAGGTTTTCTTGTGAAAGAATTCTTAGAACTTCTGACTTGTGCAGCAGATTTATCGGTGAAAAGTCCATGGAATGTTCAAAAAATTAATTCGGAAGGATTTCAGTATTTAAAACTGTTTTTTGGACAATTGGATGCTAGTTTTGCATCCATACCTGTTGGATTTGACTATCTGATGCTAATTAAATTTGGTATAGCATTACACAACAATTACATGTACTTTTAAAATAATTTTGGGTTTTATAGTCCATACCTTTGAAAAGGAATTAAAATAAACAAGTAATGGCAACAAAATATTTTTTTTAGATTTTGTAATATATAACTTTTTTTCATACTTTTAACCTCTATGCCTCTGTTAACTAAAAATACTCATCATTCCAAATATTTCAGACTTTATTTCTGAACCTCTTCAATATACTATGGACTAGAGGATTCACAGTTTCACATATACAGTAGTTACAGTAACATTCACTCCATTAGTGTCTGCCAGATTCATTTTGGATTTGAAGTCTCCTATCTAAATTGACACCAACTATCCAATTGCAGCACTCTTTACATTTCTGATGTGTCATACTGCATTACATTTTCTGTGTCACCTCCCATCACGTTATATTGTGTCACACAGAAAAGCCAATGTGAGTTGACATTACACAAGATGATGCGATCTAAAAGATTTAAAACTATGCAATTCACTGAAGCAGAAAGGTGACACACGGCAATCTAGGTGTAAATACCTACTTCCCCTAGAGCATCAGTTATCTGCTACAAACACGTACTAGATGACCTTTAAAGGTCCCTTCCGGCTCAAACTGTTCTACAATTCTGTATCTATGATATGCTGGATAATTTTTAAAACTTAAGAGAATCTGAACACTTTTAGTGTAATGCATAAAACACTAAACTCCAAGAATACTGCATATTTGACTTAGATGCACAAAAGCAATGACAATTAAATTATAATTTTAGTAATAATAGTAATGGTTTCCACTAATATAATCTGTTGTAGTAGCAAAGTGAATGCTATAGAAAATCGATTATACATCACTACATTAAAAAAAGAGGATAAGTATCACTTCCTTAGTTTGATGAATAAAAAGCCATTTAATGACTAAGGTGGCAATAACTACTGATATTAATGAAATATATATAAAAGTACTAAAAGAGGTTCAAGAATTTTGCTTCTCGGTGTCAGAGAATATCCATTCCCACTGCTTTAAATGTCTTTTCTTAACATCATATGCAAGAAATTGGATTTTGATTTTACATACATCATCTTGCCAAATGAGTTTTATGCTAAAATTCATCAAATACAATTTTAGGTGATGAATGGATGTGTCTAAGTTAGGAGTAGTTCCAGAATGCAGTCTTTTTCAATTAGAAAGTGTTAGGGGACTACAAAATTCAGAAGTACAAGGGAAGTGAGGTTGGTGCATCCCCATGCTTGTTTGTAGGTACAAATACATGGACAGCTGCACAGACAGACACACTTGGCACTTGCACAAACAAAATTACATCAGTGGCCACATCCTGCTCCCCTCTCTAGCTGAGGAGGATGTAGCCTTATTACTGGGAAATATATATATATGCACATACACACATATATACATGTGCATATGTAACGTGTGGATTTCTCCAGCTCAGAATCTTCAGTATGCCTAGTAGTCTGCCTAGCTGCCAATCTTTCCACTTTCTGACAACTGGACATAAGATCCCCTCAAGGCTGCAGCTCCATTCCCTCCCTCCCTTTCTCCCTCTCTTCCTCCCTAACCCCCCTGCTCAGCTATCCCATCTGCCATTGTTCCTCCGTACTAATTTTCTTTGCATCTAGAACCCCTTTTATCACATAAGCTAACTAAAGGCATGATTCCTATTACAGTAATTACAGTAGTGACTAAGATAAGTGCTTAAAATAAAACGATGGAATTCGAACTTTGAATTTATTGCAGATTTTGCAAATATCCCATGGAACTTTGGATTCTCTCATCATGTTACTCTTGCAGAATGGCTTTTCTCATCAGCATCTGTCACTTCTTGTAGTTCAGGTGATATTATTTTTGCCTTTCTGGTAACCTTTGTAATCAACACTGTTCCCAGCACAAGTACAAAACATAGTTCCACATCAGCTACTGTGCAGAAAATAAACCCTGTATCCCAACCAAACCCAGTACTTCTCCCCCCCACACTTTTTATTTTTCCCCCCAAGTAAAATTGTGAAACAAACCAATTTTAATTTCTGAAGAGAAACAGAAAAAGATATCTTCACATGGTATCAAATGTATTCTACACCCTCTTTCAGGTAGCTTTTGAAATTTGCTGCTATTAAAGGGAAGACAAGTGTGGGACTTTTAAAAATGACATTTTGCCTGTTGCAAATTATTTGTCAAAAAAATCTTATCGCTTCTTATTCTTATGTAACTGATTTAATAGACAAATCGTGTCTCTCCTCACTTAGCAGAAAATGTCATAGAAAAGAAATACTACTGGAGAGTAAGTTTTTTTGAAGTGAGTCAGTCCTGAAAAGTAAATAACAGAACTAGCAAAGATGTCACACATCAGAAAAACTAAAAGGCACATGAGAGAATAGAGAGCCACTGAAAGAATATATCTGTATCTTGTCTTCAAGATATCAGAAGGAACATTTTTGAAATATTGCATGTCATGCATCATTGAAGTAAAACTTTGCTTAAATAGACAAGAGCTAACTCACACAGGGGTTTGATAGTCAATTTTTTTTCTAAATTATTCATGTGGGAAATTTTTTAATGTGTATCACTAATGTGAGCTGTAAGCATGTAATTGATGAAATCCTGCTTAAAGACCCTGAGCAAGGTGATTTAAAATGGCAATTTGTTAAAATAATGTCTAAAAGCTCTGACTCTCCCATGCTCCTACCAGTTAACACAGCATGTGCATTTATCATTGAACTTAGATTAACTCACTCAAACTATGACCTAAGCTTATCAAAGTTACTTCAAATTACCACACATTAAACAGACTGTGTGTTGTAGTAGAAATATCTTATTAAGTAAAGCTTGCTTTGATTGCATTTCAAGTGTGGGATGATGCTAGAGGTGACTTTTATAATTTCAAAATGTATTCCAATGATAGATTTCAAGGCTTATATATTTTCTGTGTAAAATTCAATAAATTATGTATTTTTTTTTGACAATAAACTTTTATTCACATAGAAAAAACTCAAGCTTTTCTTTCTCTTTTGCACAAAATCATAGAGTTTGAAGCAGACAACCTGACACTCAGACACTGCAATATAAACAAACATTGAGTGTTTTTATTAATCAAAAATAAAAAAAGTGTTCAAAAATATTTTCTAAATCATGCTTTACTATCAATTCTAAAAATTACGTACTAATGGACCAGCAAAGGAAGGACATTGGACCTGCATGTTTTTCTACTATACTGAAGAATTGGTTCCTATCAGAGGCCAAAATATCAAGTGAAATACTGACTTATTATACACTTAGCATTGATCTGGCAACTACTTACGTAAATACACACACACATCTCAGACCTGGATAGATGACTTGTGTACCCTATTGCATTTGAAATGGCACTAAACATTTTGTCCAGGAAAATAAACCCTACCTTTTTTTGTCCAAGTCACCAGAAGTCTACAGTCAAGACTGACTTAGTCAGTACTGCCACAAACTGCCTTGTGTTTGTCTTGGAAATGACCAAAGTTCCAAAGAAAGTTTGCTAGGGTTTTTCTCTCAGGGGTTATTATTATAACAGACCTGTATTTTTCTGTATAACCTGGATCATGCATAGAAATTCCTATTTAAGTTATAATGAAGTTGGACAATTGTAACAGTGCAGTGAGAGTGAGATAAGAAAGTCATTAGTGACTTTGTCATATAATGTTGTTTAAGTGACTAACTGTCACATGAAAAAGGGAGATTTCCTTGACTCTTAGTGTTTGGTGTGTCTGTCAGTGCTCCAGGAAAGCCAAGACCCTTGTGCCCAACCAGTCTGTCAGCGCCCTGTTGTGGGGACCCTTCACTGAGCAATTCTGTTGGGTTGGAGGGTGGTTTGACTGACTTATTCAGGGACACACACAGACACCATAACAGAGACTCCTCAGTGAGTCTTCCACTCTATTCCAGTATTTCCCCTCTGCCAGTGATTGCCAGTACCCATGAAGGATGCACACCAACAGTTTACAGAATAACACTCTTTGTTAATATAAAATTATGTCAGATTAAGGTTCAAGGATTGCCTGTGATGGTATTTGACTGCAGAAATGTATTCAAAGCAATTCACAGACTCTAATTCCGAATAAAAGTGTTCAGTACACACAGGGTGTGGTTCTTACCCAATAGGTGTACCTGCAGGGGAGAAAACAGGTTCAGCCCTATGACTGTTTCAAGAAGTTACAATGGAGTTATCCTAAATTCCCCCTCATTCCCAACTTACTTTTTTAGTATTTCTTTGTTTGGGTGGAGCTCTAATGACTCAATTTGTGCACACCTTTGTTACTTACTGGTGTAAAATTCTCTCGCTTTGCTTTTAAAAATATAGTCAATAAAATTTAGACACTTAGTGAGGAGTGGTCATACCTCGGGGACAGGTAACTTTGGGATGGAGGTGTGTGTTGTATTATAATTAGGCTGTAATGAACCAAGTTCATCTGAGGAGAGCGATTTCTCCAGAGTTGCTGGCTTGGCAGCAAGACACCTTCTCCTATCTCCCTTGACTGACAGCTGCTGTGGGTTTTATCAGCTGTAAAGTACCATCAAGGTCCTTTCCCTGCAAGGGTTTCAACAGAGCCTTGCCCACAGGGTTTCCACTCTGCTCCACCCTCCATTCCATCTCCCTCGGCAGGTGCTTATGGTTGCAGATTGTCTGTGGGGAATCTTGGTGGAATAAGTTTTAAGCATGATGACTGCATTCCATCCAGGGAGTAGCAGCAGCATTTTACCCTATAATTTCTGTACCATTATAACATCTGTTAGGATGTGAATGTAACTTCTTTGTTTCTAATTTTACCCCCAGTCATCTTTCCATGCCTACTAATACTATAAATGTCGAAGATGAGGTTTCCTTTCAAGGAAGATACACTAGTAAATATAGAAAGATTCTTAACACAAAAAATCAAAACTTAGTTGTACTTCAGCTGCTGGCAGTCATGCAGTAAAAATGAAATCAGGATTTAATTAAAATTAAGTGTCTTAAACCTGAAATAAGTATCAGAAACATGGAGGTAAAAAATGCATTCAGAATTTTTTGGTGTGCAAGCACAGAACCTCATAATGAGAACAGTGTCTCTTTCCTGTTCTCCTGAGCCCGTATCCTTATTGTTTTGGGTTTTTTTTTATCTCTTTCTTTAGGTAACTTTAGAAAAACCGGGGTAATAGAGAAAAAGAATATCCAAAGCATTCTTTTATCCAAAGCATTTCTTTTTTCAACATGTTTTTGAGACACGTTGTCAACAATAAAGAGGAGCGAGGACTCTCCCATTCAACTAGCTTCTGGAGCTGAGAGGCATTCTGTGAGTTCAACATAAATTCATTTTTTTAATAATCAAGAGGTTGGGCAAAATCTGTGGAGACAGCATACCAACAAGTAAGGTTGGTTGCAGAAACTAGATTTTATTAATACCGCTACTGTATAACAAGGGTAGGAAATGACCCTGAACTCAGAAAATTAAGCATATGCTTATGTCAATAGAACTTAAAACTCAAAAATAGGGTGGAATACTAGAAAAATCACTTTGTTTTTGGGAAAGTATGTTTTGGGAAAAGATAGAATCTATCTATAAAGATGGCATCATTAACTCCAGTTTTACCCTGAACTCAAGTAACTCGTACAATAAATATTCACTGTTTATTTGCAGATCCTAGAAGGAAGGTCTTCCTGAAATTTGTCCAGTGCTGAAAAACAAAGCACTCATAGTTCAATGCTATCTAATGATATATTCTAGTTTTGTCACATTTTTTCCTATGAATTTTTTTTCCGTTCTTGTTACAGTACCAAAACAACAAAACCACATATGGATCTGTCATTCTTCTCACCCTAAATTTATATTATATTATCTGAGAGCCTTATGCACTCCTATAGTTTTATAAATTCAAAATTCTATTCCTCATGAAGAGCATATTATAGATGAAAAGTATTTTGGAGATATTTTTAGTGTATTATAGGTAAATATTAATAGAATATTAATACAGTATGGTGCAGGATTCTAATGTGGAAGATGGTTCTTGTGGAATGCTCAGTGTAATATAAAATTAAGAACCTATCTCTATTTTGTTATGAAACATTTACCAATTATAGTCTGACACTTATCTGTTCAATACATTGATTCATCTTGACTTTGAAATACATAATTATGTAGGAGTAAATCAAAATTTAAATAATGCCAAGAAAAATTCCATGATGAGTAAAAGATTCCCATCAATTGCATTACCACTTTCTTAATTCCATGAAACTACTGGAGCTTTGAAAATGTAATGATTCTCACACAGCTTCATCAAGCATTGCTTATACTCATAGGTTGATAGATCCTGATGAAATTGCAGTTTTCCAGGGTCCAAGACCAATATCTTCCAGAAAAAGATAATGCTGGAAAATGAAAAGAAAAAAAAAAAAAAAAAAAAAAAAACAAAAAATAATTTTAAATATAGCTTGAGTCTGTTTGCTGTT
>VWZS01000780.1:58719-102149 GCA_013397075.1 Rhabdornis inornatus | reverse complement strand
AAAAAAAAAAAAAAAAAAAAAAGAACAGACTAAAAATTATTTTCAATATAGCTTGAGTCTGTTTGCTGTTTGAAATTATTGAAGAGCANACTGTGATGTTATACCAATTACGTGTAGAAAATGTGTTTGCTTCAATAAAAGGATCTTGTTTGAACTGTGCAAGCAACAGCAAGCAATAATTTAAACTTCCATTGGGAAATTTTTTGATGGATTGGACTACAGAAGAAAAAAAAAAGCCAACAAAAACCTCAAGAAATCTCTAAGAAAATTACAAGGGAAATTTTGTATTTCTAAATGCTTTGTATGCTTCCATTGTTCTGTTAGCTCAACATACTTGGTGTATAAATGTTTCTAGCATCTTTTTAAAAATGAAGGCAAGTCATATACTAAAAAACATTTTCTCAACCAAGCTTATGTTAGATGACGTTGTTAATCAGAATCTCACTGGATTTTTTCATATGATTCTTGGTATAGAATTACACAGACACAAACACACTGAAATGCAATGTTAAAGATGCTCCTGACTGGTTAATGCACCTGGACTTTGCTGAATTCTTATGATAATGGTACTGGTTTTTGGTTAGTCCTTTCCCATGTATAGCAGAGACTGACTGTAACAGAAAACAATATTTTTTGCTTTCAGAAGAGCTAAAATTCATTTTTAATAAGGAATAGAAAGAGCTATAATTTTCTTCTTTTGTCTCTAGACTGGTTAGTTAATACCTGAAACTGTCCAGCATCTATTATGGAATAATTTCCTGATTTAAATCATCTGTGGTGTAGTAATTAACATAAAGTCAACTAGAAACACTAGTTTAAGAGAAAGAATGACTTTTTTTTTTCCCTTAAAATGTCTTTATCTAGAGATTATTGATCCAGGAAGGCTGCTGACCCCAAAACTGAGTAGAAAATTGGAAAAGTATTGCCTGTATTGACTAATTGGGTTTTTTTCATCCATTGTGTCACTATTTTTTTTTTTCAATTAATGAAAAAGTGTTTCTATGACTCTCCAAAATTCCATTTTAAGAAATTAATGGGATATCCATGAATACAAAATTCTGAAATCTCAAGGGACTGTTAAGTACATTTTTCTATTTGATTTGTCTCTTTATCTTGCATTATGACTTGTTGAAAATTTATACAAATTAGTAGAAGCTTGAAACCCTGAGTCAGCCACCATATCCTTTCCCCGTGCCTTTGTGTTCCAATTGATAGTTTTCTGAAGCTGATGTTTAGCAACACTTTTTATCATTTTTGAAAAACATAATAATTTTTTATCTATTTTTTCAGAAGTTACTTCTCAGTTAATTTCTGAGTTAATTTCTGAGTTCTATCTCCAATTATCTTTAATTATTTTTTAATCTTGCATAAGGTACCCTGCATTTTTGTATCTCTGATTCCTGATTGAAAGGAATTGTATTATTTTATGGTTTTTTTTCCAAGGTTCCACAGATATTCTATTACGTACTTCCTGCTTCATACTAGTGAAAAAAAGAACAATTTAAAAAAAATAGCTGTAAACTATAAGGTCATATGATTCAGGCTTTGCATTAAGTAGTTTGCCACCCATCCACATAAGATAATATTTTCTATCCAGCAGAAACACAAAGTCTAGGGTTCTTCTCAAAACTGCAGATGCTTAAATTTGGAAATATCTAATACAGGTGTTTGCTTACGAAAAAAGGGTTCAATGCAATTGCTGTAACTGTGCCGCTTACCTGGAACAGATTTACGGTTTAAAATGATTAAAGGGTTTCACTGACAAGCAGCTGTGTTTCCATACAGGCTTTCTGCAGCTCCTGTGCTGTGCCTGCTAGGCCTGTGTGCTTTCCTCTGCTGTCACCTGACACTAAAGGCAATGGAGCCAAACCCTGAACTGGGAGGTCTGTGGGCTGAACTGGTTTCCAGCTTGAGTGTTCCAAGGAAACTGGAAAACGGATTACACCACAAGTGAGTGAAGAAAGCACACTGTGGCTTCAGTGGAGGTGAGTCTAGTCACATCTTTTATCAAGGTTTCCCAATAATTTATGCTATTAAAATACGATGGTATTTTATACTTCACTAAATTTTAATTGCTTTAGCAAACTGGAACAACTTCAAAGGACACCTACCCCAAGGCATTGATTTACAGTATGGAATGAACAGATATAAGTCCCAGAGATAAGCAGAATAGGGAATTCCTTCCAAGCACCAAAGATACCAAGGGAGCTTTCTAACAACTAGATTATTAGATATTTTTGATGCTATTAGAAACTATCAATGCTAATTTTTTTTCCCTTCAAAAATGTCCTTTAATGTTTACAAATGTAACTGGCCACAGTCAGCAGTGGGTCCATGCTGAGAGAAAATCTGTCTCTGTCTTTCAAGTTCTCTAACCCTTTTCAGTGTCTTTTGAGCCTAGGTGACAATTACCAAATATATAAAATTAATGACCCTAAAAATTTCTTTATATGTTAATTTATCCATTGATTTTACATTTCTGCGGATCTGGAAGACTCAAATTTCAAGTTTCTATTCCTTAATAAATAGTAACATTTCTGCCACACTGAAGTACCTCCTGGAAAGTCCGGCTACACAACAGATGAGAATGCACAAATAAATGTCTGTGGGTTTTATTAGGATATTAGTGCCTCATTCTTTCAATGTGCTAACCTTAGCCAGGTTATATATGTCTATATTTTAAAGGTATAATTCATTATTAAAAGGAGCTGAATTGTGAAATAATTTATTAAGCAAAATGGAGAGTCTGATAGAATAATGTCAAAAAATGTTATTTTTTTATGGTTTTTGCTCAGCTTTTCATTCAAACTGGGATGCAATTTTTGACATGCATTGTACTGTGCACCTTCTTAAATGTTATCTACTTTCCTCTAAAAATCCTGACCAAACATAATAATACATCTGAAAAGGTATTTAAAAATCCTCAGAATCAAGCACAGTATTTTACCTTTGAGCTACATGGACAATTTAAATATATGTCCATTTAAAGCACGATATATATTTCATTTGGTATTGGTAAGATAACATTTTTGACATTTTCATGTATTTCAATAACACTGGTAGCTACTATGAGTTCAAGCTAGATAGGATAGTGAAGTAAAAAAAAAATAGTAATAACCAATTTTTAGATTTAAAAACTCAGAAAATGAAAATTAGTTAATTAAAATAATGTACATAGATAACAAATACAGTGTAAGAGCAGATGTAGCATTGCTGCTTCGCAAATTTAGAAAGCTTTGAAAAGGGAAATAAGGATTACTGAAGCGAACATTTGCATAGCTGTCTAACAATATAGTCAAAGTTTTAATAATACACTGGGCTTTTAGATGATCTTTCTGACTTAATATACTACATCTTAAGGATTGCTGGTCCTATTCCTTTGAACTTCCAAAGAAGTTTCTATATAGTTGCATCAGATTTGTCATTAACCTGGTCTAAGTCATGTTCAGGTAAGGGTTGCAGAAATGGGCTATATGTTACATTATTCTTTGTCCAAGGAACATGCAAAACAGTCAAGTTTCCCCTGAAGGAAGACTTTGATTTTTGCAAGGTATGAATAGATCGTCAGAAATTAATTTCACATGACTTGATAATTAATTTAAAATTCTGTGGTTTCTAAGGAAGATGTGACTGGCAGAAAGCAAGGGAGTAAAAAAAGTTTGCACTGTTTGCTTATCCCTTTCCCTGTACATACAAAGGCTTTGAATTTTATTTAGAATTTTGTCTGAACTTCTATGTGAAGATAAATATGGACAGAGTAAAATTTCCACTATCAAGTTTGGTCTCTGCAACTTCATCTTCTTCCTGCTGGGACATTAAAAAAAAAAAAAAAATCCCAGAACATTACAAAACCAAAAATAAAAGCCAGATTAGGCAAACCAAACCACCATCACCAACAACAGCAACAAAAAAAAAAACACAAAAAAAAAACAAACAAACAAAAAAAACCAAAAAACAAACAACAGTTACCCTAAATACCAAACCAAACCAAAAAACTCACAAACCAGAAATTTTTAGTAGATAGTTTGAGGTACAGATCCCTAAGCCACAGCTATAATAACTGCCATTATAGATAATTTGAGCTAGTGCCTCTTATGTGAATTTATAACCTCCAGAGTACTAGTTATTATATATCCTTGAGCAGGACCCTCAGGCTTAAATTTGAAAATATTTTTCTTTAACTACACTTGGAATTTGAAAATGCTCAATACCCTAAATCCTCGGCATTATGTATGGAAAGGGATTGAAGACAGTGCTGGAACTCACATTTTGGTCTTCAGAGGCAAGCGTTTAAAAGTGAGATAATATTTTTTTAAAATCTAGTTGCAATACTTTTTAATGTTTTAATGAAGTTTTTCAGATGACTGGTTCCTGAATGACACACTGACACAGTGATGGCAAGCACATCTGATGATATCAGTTCTGGGAGAATGGGATTGAGCAGTAGGAAATGCATAGAACAAAATAATGGGGTGGGAGGAGGAGGGATTGTTCTGTTTGATCAGGACACCCTTGCCAAAGTAGAGTGCTCCAGCTCCTCTATTACTGTTACCTGGTATTTGTCAGATAAAAACTTCCTGACAGGCTGCCTGGTGCAAAAATTCAGAAAGCAGAAAAAAACACTCAGCTGGTCTGCATGAGGTGAATATGTAGGAAAGTGAAAGGCATTGATCAGCTGTATGAATCTTGCACTTCTCTTGGGAAGGCCTGCTCAGTGTGTTTGAGTACAGGGATGTTATAGCTTATTTTTCCAGCAGATGTGTGTTTAGCTGGTTTGTACGCCGAATTGAAAATATAGAGAAAAATTCATAGTTGGTGTAATTCATAATAACTACCACAGATGACTAGTTTATACCTGCTAAGTGCAAATCCCACAGGATGCTTTCATAAGCCCTAGGTTTAGAATATATCAAAGATCGATCAATTTTAGAATTTTAAACTCCCAAGATTTAAATTCGTTATTCTGACCATTTCTCGGCTTTCTAGGTAGAAAGTGCTGTAACTAAACTTTTCTTATATTAAAAAAAAAGACATTTAATTATTCAATATTACATATTTGAAGTGCCTGGAAACTAGAATAAATCTAATTTCTGATCTCTTTCACAGATTTAGCAGAAGCTAGCACACTCCATAAGAGATATATATACTAATGACTCCTGTGAACAGTTGGGTTCAACAATTCTACTGCCTGCCTGGATAAGAATACGGGATTAGCATTCACAGCCCCAGACATCTGATTTGAGATCATCTTCAAGTCCCACTGCCCTGAACCAGTGGTCTTTACAATGTCAAAAGATTGTGCTTATTGTTTCTGTTATTACAGTGAAGTAAAAGAAAATGAACTTTAAAATGTGAAGTCTTTCTAGAACAGAAAGACATTATGTCCTGCCAAAATATTAGTTGTGGAACATTAAGCCTGCAATACTTGAAAAGCTACAAGTCAAGCATTATATCTAAAATATACTAATATCATGCATACCTAATAGCTGAGTGTTGCTATGCTTGACTTTCTAAAGACACAGCTCAAACTCTGCTCCTCTAGCCACCTGAATGCAATCCCCATGCTGTATTCTCATACAGGCCCAGCCAAATAAGAACCATAATACACTACGAGTTTTCTGGAATAATGGAGTTTTCAAATGTAAAGAAAAAAATAAAAGACTATTAGAGGAAACAATGGAGTAAATGGTCATTTTCAATGCATTCACCTGGAAAAGATATGTCTCTATCTCTGACTAGATCTAGATCTATATATCTAGAGGCAGATCTAGATACATAATTTTTACAGGCCAGGATTTTTTTATTTTGGTAGAAGTTCTGAGAATGTGTTTATCAACACATTTATTTTATATTTTCATAAATGCTATCGAAATTTATGTTAAAATCAAGACTTCTAACCCAATGAAGTAATCACCTCATGTTCTGTATTTTAGGATGAGTTGCCTCAGCCTGCTCTGGTTAATAAACTTATTTATGAGAGGAAGAGAATTAAACGTGAAGTCATACAGTGACAGGAATTTTGTCTGGAGGACATAATCCAGTTTTACCTCCTGACTGAACCAGGACTGCTTTAAAGACTGGATTGACTTTCACATGCACATTTCCTTCAAGTGTCTGCAAAAAGGTTCTAAAAAATGGCCATTATCTTTTCAGACACTAACCCATGGCTGACTGATCTACAGTTTTCCGGTTTCTCTTTCTTCCTCTGTTTGAGGAAAGAGACCATATCTCATAATTTTTTGCAGATGTCAGATTGTTTGTGGTTGGGTTGGGGTTTTTTTGCTTTTTTTTTTTCCAGATTTACAGTCAATGGAATATTTCACAAACCATGAGTCTTTCCAGCATCCTCAAATATTTCATGTCTGATCTCATGGATGGGAATAAAATAAGATTTCCCAATTAGTCGGTATTGCTCTTAGTTATCCTTCTACTTCCAAATCAATTTTGATATGCCCAGAAACCTGTGATATAAGGATGTTTTTTGAACACAACCATGTGTACAAGCCAACAAGTGCACAGAATGAGCATGAGAAAGGTAGAGTACTATAGTAAAAAAGAAAAAACCAGAGTAGGAATAAATGACGGTCTAGAAATTATTTTTATTCAGTCAGTTGGAAAGGACCGTAACTAATGATCATTTTGGTATTTTCTTTATTAAACAGACAGAAAAGCTAAATATGTTTCCCTGGAGGGAAAATAATCAGATATTGAGAAAAAGTTTTCTTTTTATTAAGAAATAAAGCAAGAAGTTAAATGGCAAGCCCAAGTAGGAAGTCATGACCACTGGCAGTTTACTGTCAGTCACCTTCCCCTAGTGAATTAATTTGCTGTAAAGATTAGAAATATCATCCTTCGTGTCAGAACCAAAGAGGTTGAAGGGAATATTCAGACTTATCTAGAAGCTCTTATACTTCTGTAATCTTACTATTCATCAGCTGAGTATCTTGGATTCTAACTCAGTGTTTGAACTGATGGACATCTACCTGTTAAATTTATGTGCCAAATGGAGTGTTTCAAAACACCAACTGATTAAAAAAAAAAAAATTAAAAAAGGATTTGAAAACTACATGTGAACTTCTTTCAAATGTTATGTTATCCTAAATCTAGTTTTAACAAAAGATAAAGTGTTACAGCTAAGATTTACACCACCAGATCAGTTTTAATTGTATTTCTGGCTTTTGTTCAGTTTGGGTATAATACTTTTGGAGACTGATCTGGACAATTGTTCAATTTAAAAAATTAACAAACTCTAAAATATTATCTCAATTTGAAATTGAACAGGATTTTACTAGTAATCGATAGCATAATACCTTTTAAAAAACAAACAGGAGAAGAATGAGGAGGGGGAAAAAGTGAAAGAGCCTTATTAAAAACCACAGAAATATTATGTTTAATTAGGAAGAGAATATAATCTAATAATCTTGCTGCAACACTGTACTCTGTATAATACTATAAATGTTAACAAAGTTGACAAACTTTTCTCTTGTAGTTCCATTTAATTCAAGCAGTCTACTATAGAGACAAGTAAAATTATTGGTTATTTTTTTACATTTGAGAAATCTTCAGTAAAAATCTTTGGGAATCAGTTGAACCATTATTCTTTCGCCCTGTTGTGCTGCAAAATTATGTGGCTAGCAGTGGAAACTCAGAGATGGAATGCTGAAATATAGCTTAAATTTATTTGAACCAGCAGGGTACAGCTTCATTAACCTAGATGCGCAGCAAAAATAATTGAAATAAAAACCTGTTGTCCCTAAAAGTAATGTGATTTTCTCATGCAGTAGAAGTAGTTATTGTGGTTCCAGAAACAAAGGTTAATAAAACATTTTATATGAAACTCAGCTCCAGATTAAGTATCCAGGTTTTCTGGTAATAATTTAGATTTCTGTGTGTATGCTACTTGTCTAAATTTTCATTATACTCAGTGAAGAACTAAATTTGCAGTCAATAGAATTTATCTTTTTTGAAAGCAGACATACTTGACCAAAATGAATATATTAACAAAAACAGCTCCAAATTTTAGAACCAAGATTTTTTGACAGAATATGCTACAGACCTTTCCTCTCCTTTTCTTCAGAAAGTATTCAGTTTGAATTCCAAATTGTAGCTGAGGTTGAAAAGCATCTCTGGAAATACTGTAGTCCTACAGAGAGTAGGTCAGGCGGAGCAGGTTGCTCAGAGTGTTCAGCTGGGTTTGGAATATCCCTAATGGTGGAAATTCTACAACTTCTCCATACAACTGGTTCCAGTATCTGACCACTATCACCATAAAAAAAGAAATTATGATGAGGTGTGATAGGACGGTATGAATGCTTTTTGTTAGGAATTAAGGTAAGGCTTAAGGTAATATAAAACCATTTAGTGAATGATATTTTGTACCCGATAAATAAACACAATACCTTGAGAGGAAGAAAAGTCAAAATAATGTGAGAAAAGTACACATGTAAACATAAAATCATTTACTAGGATATAACGCATTCTGAATTTGTATTCCTTTAACTTATATTCACAGCCATGGCAGTCTGAGGGAGCACCCTGCTCAGCAGTTTCTAGTCTCTTGAACAAACTGAAGCACAATAAGCATTAGCATTAGCCAAGCTGCACAGATGGCAGGTTGTGTGAGGGCCAAGCAACAGTCATCAGGCTACACAATTTTACATTTTAGATCTTGTCCCTTGGCACCATTACCCAAGAGACCTAGGAGTTTCAGAGGGGTAAGCTAACTTTGTGAGAGACTTTTAGAGAAAACCAACAGGAAATACTGAGCACAAAGGGAAATCCAAGTTCCTGCCATTCTCTGGGAACCACAAACCCCCAAAAATGACACTTCAAGAAAAGTTTATTTTTTCCTTCCTCAAAATCACTTTTGAAAAGCAACAAAATTTCAGAACAAAATTCAACAAATTTGGTCTGCAAGACATGTTCAAGGCTCATTATTGCCCAAATTATTCCAAGAAAGAAAAGGATGGTATTTTAAAGGCAGAACACTCATGAGAGATCTGGAAATTGTAAACCTACATTTGTTTGAAGCTCATGTACTTTACAAATGGTCTATGAACAAAGACACAGGGACTCTGAGTTTATTGATTATTCTGGCAAATTACTTATGTCCTTTCCTTCTATTGAAGTTTCTGTAAAATAAGATAAGATCTTGTAGGGATAATCATTACCACAAAACCAAGTGGTCAGGCTATTATAAGGTGAATTGCCTCTCCTTCATCTATGACAGCCTCTTATGAAGCAACTCTCTTGAAGTATATTGAGAATATTCTAAGCATCAGGCATCCAAAATCTTTGCCATTTCTATGGCAATGCTATCCTTTTGCAATTTATGACTACATCCATCTAAATAACTAAATTGTGTCAGGGCTTATTCTCTACTATTGGCAGCATAGAAATGCTTTTTCCTACAAAGTTATACTTTATTACCTCTCAGAATATAATGATTGTATTCAAATGGAATTACTGTTAACAAAGCTGCTTTTTTCTGGTGAGAATTTAAGTTGGCCTGAGGAAAAAGTGTGAGCAAACATTGCACAAAGATTTTAGTAGTTAGAGAATATATTGCCAGTGCTGAATCTTGTAGCCTTGTCCTGTTTAATTTGCTATTGCAAATGTAAACAGCAGGGATTATACAGAAGTTAGAACTGTTATTTTTTTTCAAGCAAGATAGTTATAGATATTTAAAGATACTACTATACGAGTACACAGATTTTTTAATGATGATTAAGAAATACTGCTCAAGCAGTAATACCTTTTTTCCAGATTGTATATTTGAACATTGTTCTCATATTCCACCTACCCTTTTAAAACGTTGCTTTTCACTCTTTAAATGCTTCTACATTTTCTTAAAGTTTTCAACAGAATATATATTCAGGGGGCTGTGGACTTCAGGAGACCTTGACAATAATCCTTACTGGATGCAGGGTTCATTGCCTTGCTCAAGGCTCTTGCATGGCTGTCAGAGATCACATCGTTTTCTACTAATCTCTTAGGGATGCTCAAAGGATTAATTAGTTAATGTGTTTTGAAGTACTTTGAAGATGAAAAGTGCTAAGCATTATGAGGAAAAAGGTTGGGGAGGGGAACCGGGGTTTGACAGGTAGCTGAAACGCAGCTTCAAAATCTCTCATTTGTTATTAAGAGCCTTAATTCTCTCTGAATTATCTGTGATCTGGGTTTCAGAACAGTAAGAAAATCTTTAAAACATCACCCTACTTCGTTTGAACCAGATGAAGGTTACACGTTTCCCCCCTGTTCTTTGCCTTTAATTAATTGTGATAAATACAATGGAACTTGCTGTTCAAAGAGTTTTAACTGCTTAAATGTTACCTTGTAGTAAATATAAAACACTGTATGCTTGCATGACTTTCCAACAGCTTGCAAAAAGGACAAAAGCATTGGCAGTGTGCCCCAGGAGGAATGGAAAAAGCTTTGAAAGCACCACCATTGCAGCTGGAGCACTTCAGTGGTGTTTCATTTTATGCCTGAAGTTTGTTGGATCAAAAGAACTTAAATCTCACTATTGTCACTTCACAGACTTCTCCACTTTTAGTGGTTGGGCTGTGCCATCAGAGAGTTAAGGTTTGCAGTTTAGCAGGTAGAATATGGGTAATAATATTTAAGAATAGAGAAGAAGGGAGTTTAAAACTGCTACCTTTCTGTTCAAGTGTTGAAGCTACAGACATATGCTTTTGTCTTGTACATGGCTTCTCTCTATCAAAGCAGAGGCACCTTTATCCCAGAATTGTGAATCTAACTGTCATCAACAAAGGACTTTTGGGAAAAAATTTGCTTTCAAGATGTAACCTCTAGGCTGAGTGTTTCGAATGAACTAAAGAAAAGGAAGTATAAACAGTTTTCCTCTTCTACTTACAGTGCAATTAAATGTGTTTCCACTTGTACTGAGAGAAAATTGTGTCCATTCTTTTGGAGATAACCTGCCTCAGATTCTACTGGAGCCTCTTAACAGGTAAAAAATCAACCCATGTACCACAAAAATGCATTTGCAGAAAAGCCCTCATCTAATAGAAGTTCAACATACCTGCCCTTATAGACACTAGTTTATAAAGTTCATAATAGTGAAAATAGAGATAGAATCTTTTTTTCTTAAAACAAAACAAATCAAAACAGAAAAAAAAAAAAACAAACAAAAAAATGAAGGGTGAGAAATATTTCTATTGATAATTAGTCAGTTATGCAAAATGGCATTATAAATGTATTTTTAGATTGACATAAGTGAATTTCAAAATGAGTATTCTTTATCTTCTACCTTTATTTATGTCCTTTCATATGATTTCATGACTTCTAAATTCAAAGGAGAAACCAAATCAAACTGAAAAGGCAGGAAGTTACAATATTTCAACATGACATAGAAATGCACGTTTATGTAGTTTGAAGATTTTGGTGGTAGTTTTAATATGCATAAAAGCAGGCAAAATATTCCCATGCTGTCAGTATTTCTAAAAATGTTTTGAATTATCTTCTCTAGTTTGATCACAAGAGACAAGAAGACTATCTCTTCACAGCCTGTTGAGGTGATAAATGTGATTTTAATGGAATTACTTATAACACTACTACTAAAATCACATTGATTAAATAACTTTGTATTTGAACTAGTGAGCTGGTCATGATGGAAAAAGTGTGGAGATATAGCTGGAGAGCAGGGCTCAGAGCACTTCTCAACTCATGGCTGAAGTGGACGTACTAGGTTCAGTAGGCCAGAAGCCAAGGCAGAACCCTGATCAGGGAAGCAGAAGGCGTGCTTGATGTGCTTTATTTTAGATAAATCATACAAGACCATATGTGCCCATGCTGGTCTGTACAGGTCTGTGTAGAGGGTCTGTGCAGAGCTTTTCCTGATTAAGTAATGTTACTTAGAAACACCAATCGTGTGGTTGTGCTATTTTTATCTGTAGTTGATAAGGTATATATTGATGTGTGAAATCAATAAATCAGCTTCCTGCTTGCATCAAGTGGGGGTCTCATCTCTTCGTTATGCAAACGGCGGTCCCGTCTCTTTGTTGATCACCCTCAAAAAAAAACTGCCTCAAAAATGTTGACAAGATGATTAAATTACCTTTACAGATACATCCTATCACATATGGTGAGCACACCTTTAATTTTAGAGTGGCTTTAGACATTTGGTAAGAAAAACTATTAAACTCCTATAATAATTATAATAATAACAACCAAATCAGCAGTATCTATAGTATTGCATATCTTCTTAGATATTTATTTACTTGAAAGACCATAACATGCTTTTGTTCTGTTAATGCAATTAGTGTTTTGAATTATGTCTGCAATTATTGTCCTCAGTAACATTTTTTGCGTATTATCTTTGCAAAGTTGATCACATTTTATTTCATAATTTATACTTCTGTTAATCCAAAATGCTTCTTTGTTCTAAGGTCTTAAATGCAAAGAAAGTCACACAAAAAAATAATAGTTACAGTGTTAAGTTTCAGGCAGCAGAATATTTTAGGATTGGATGTAAGTGAGAATGCATAGTTTTGAAAGTCAGCGGGTGAATATTAATGCTAGAATAGCAATATGTGGTCAGCAAAATACTTGTTTAGCCTGGTAACTTTTCTCCAGCATTTATCAGTAGCACAAGGTAGGAGAACAGAAAAATGCATAGGGATAGCTCGCATCAGTATATAGTTTAGGCACTTTTTTGCACAATAGATGGTAAAGCTTTTTGTGATTTGTTTATTTTTATTCCATGGGTTTGCTTTGTTCCTTTTTGAACCTCCAACAGTTTTGTTATCAACAATATGTTTTTGACAAGCTGTTGTGTGAAGCAATACATCCTTCTGGTAGCGTTCCATCTCTCAGTTGCTATGAATCTGCACAGCTCATGCTTTCTTAACTGTACTTTCTAAACAGAACTTAACTGAAGCATCAAAAACAACAGTTTTTAAAAGCTGCCTGATCTGAGCCAAATGATTCAAATTGTATACAGTAAGTTTTAGATATTGCTCACCTATCCCATCTGAAAACAAACTACACTGACCTGCATCCCCACAAACAGCCAGATCATGAGCTGAAGCACTGGCCCATATCACTTAACTATTAGCCTGATCCCACATATCTGTGGCTCATATCAGCTGACACTATTTATTTCAGATAAATTGTCTGAAGGAATATATATTGAGGACCATTCCAAGAGCTGGGTGTGACCTGCCTGTTTTAGGGGTAAACAGAGTTCATGTACTAAAATGTAAGCTAGGATACAAAGTTTGGTCTCAGGGTTTAAGAATGTCCATGGCTAAATGCGGACATATGAGGTCAGTCTAAATGCATTTTTAGGTAAAATTCTCAGACATACAGATTAAAAAAAAAAAAAAAGCAAAAAAACAGAACTTAATCAATGTAAGGGCAAATTTGTTAACCTATGTCTTTGTCATTAAGAATCAATAAGATATAAGATTCCTAAATGTTAAAATGCCTTTTATTGCCAAGTAAAAACAACAATATTAATATATTTTCTTAGTCTATATGGTCAGTAAAAATAATAATAGTAGCTAAGCCTTACAACTAACTGATCAGTATGGACTGTTCCTGTCAAACATTTTATCTTGATGTCATTACAACAGTCCATGTCTTTGAAATGAGGAGTGATATTATTTGAGCAAATACTATAGGTATAGCTTAGCTGAATCATTGTGTGCGCTAAAGCTGCTGAAGTCTCAAGTCCAATATTAATTGATTTCTTTAATGTGTGCTAAAATATTAGCCAATATTTCATTTCATTGCCTTCATAAATCTAATGCAATCCTACTGCATCTGAATCAAGCATATTTTATCTTAGATCAAAATCCTTCCATTTGATTAAGACTTTGCTAACACATTTTAGTCTTTCACCTTAGTATTGCCACTGTGTCTGAAAAGATATTTGACAGAGTAGATTGAACATTTCTGGGTTTATTGCCATTTTTTTTTGAGATTCTGACTTTGGGAAAACATTTTGCTTCTGAGTTGACAGCTTTATTCCAACCCTAAGGCATCTGTGATAATTAATAACTGTGTCAGATCAGTTCATTCTAAACAGATGTGCTATGCAGGGTTTTTCCTTATCTCCCCTGTTTTCTACCTTGGTAAGTGACCTTTATTAAATTATGTTTCAAACGAGGAATTCATGACATTCAGATTTCATAAGGCAAGATGAGAATGCTATTATCTCAGCTCATACAAGAAGCTGTATTATTCTATAGTATTCTGAGTGTATATGACTCACAGACATTTTGTTTTGTATTTTAATGCTGGTTTTGGTGGAACAAACACTAAGACCAAATCAGGATAAACTATTCCTCTTTCACTCAATTTTATTCCTTTTCCTTTCTTTTTTTTTCTTTTGAGTTAAGTTACACAAATTGGTTTTATCTACTTGGTGATTATATACTCATTTCCTTCAACATTTAAAAGACTTTCACTTTTTTCTCATTTCTTCTTATTTATTGCCTAAACTAGAAACTGTTTCTTTAAGAAATATAGTTTAGAGATGTTATGGATGAGTGTTTTATGCACTAATATTTCATATCATTTTGTTCTCCTATCTGAAAAGTAGTAGGAAAAAATGTGAGTGTCAGGATTATACTTGTCATTCATATATGCTTTGTGCCATTCATATATGCGGTTTTTTATTATATGGTTTCAAGACAAAATAAGGGAGAAATTCATAAATTGGAGACAAAGTTTACAAAAGAACTGTAAGAAAAGGGTAAACAAACCCATCTAACCCACCAAGAGCATCAAGTCCTCAGGTCATGATTACATTTTAAAAAACCTCCTCATGCTTGGAGTCCTCTGCTTGAGTCGCAGTTCCTGACAAGAGTCTGCTCCAGTGAAGGCATTCCATGAGCTCATAGTTTCCCCCAGGGCACATCCACTTACTGCATTCTGGGATACTTCATGGGCTGCAGGTGGATATCTGCTCCCCTGTGGACTTCCACAGCCAGGGGGACAACCTACTTCAACCACAGGCTGCAGGGGAATCTCTGCTATCACACCTGAAGCACCTCCTCCCCACTGATCATCTCTGACCTTGGTGTCTGCAGAGCTGTTCCATTTCTCACGCTTTTTTTCCTTACTCCTCAGTGTTTGTGCAGTGTTATTCTCACGCTGAAGTACACTTTCTTGAGGTGTCACCCTTTGGAGTCTAGGGCACAGAAATGCCCACGGTGTGTGAGCTGAGGACAGCTGGAAGCAGCATGGCTGGGGCAGCCCCAGCCCTCATTTCACTTTTCCATGCATATATATATTTGTATGCACATTTTTTACTGCAACTATAATTAAAATCATGACTTTTAGAAGAGTACAAGAAAATTTTTGAACCATCAACCAACACTTTTTATAAAAGGTATCCTCAGCTTCATGGAATTTCTAGGAATTCAGCTCTTAAGTGTTCTTCATTTAGCTACTGTCTTGAGAGAGATTTTACTGTTTACCAACTCCTGATTAATTTTACCTTCTTTTTAAGGATTCTTTTTCATTTTAGTTTAACCTTATAAATAGACATGCCATTAATCATGCAGATATGACTCAAAACCAACAAAAGAAAAGAAAATAAAATGTTGGGGGGAAAAGTAGGACAGTGTCATTACTATAAAAGCCATGTAAAAAAAGATGGCTAGGGAACAAGAGAAAATTTAGAAAAAATATTCATAATCATATTTTTAAACAAATTTATTACATACTTCAAGTTTGTATTTATTTACTTTGGGTATTTTTATTTTTATTTTTATTTTTTTACTTGGTTGTGGTTTCTCCCCTTCTGAAGTTGCAGTAGGAGGGGTAGTTTCTCTGCTGAGTACATTCGGTGGAATACAGCATACAAACACATCAGAGTCGCCCAGAATATTCCACAACCTTCTAAACCTGCATAAATGATTAGAATAAACTATTCCAGTACATTTTAAGCATCAACGACTACACCTGATCTCCTCTACAGGTATGGAGAATCCTTTGCTGGAAGAATAAAGTCCAGACTGTGAGAAGAACTGCTATATGGGTATCCCGTATTAACCTGAGGTGGTTTATTACTAAAGGGTGAAGCCATAAAACATTTTTATCCTCTGCAAAGCATCTATATTTGTTTTGTGTCTCTGATAAATTATTTCTTTAATTTTTCCTCCTCACTGGATGGACCTTTGAGGGAAGATGAATAACAGCATAGTAAAATTTTCCTTAAAGTTTTGTTGGAAAGAAGATAAATATATTTAATCACATAAGGCTGGAAAGCCAGTGTAGTTTGCTTAGAAAGGTTGAAGGAGAAGGCAACCTGTTTTATTTAGCTTGTGAATAAATAATTCCTTCATAAATTTTTAAAAGGTACAGATCATCAAGTCTAGTAGCTGTGTTCACTTTCAACTGATATCTGTGCACTTCTGTGTTTGGACTGTTTGCCTTCTCCATGATTGTTTATATTTTAATAGGTTAGGTATTTAGCACATAGCTCTAAATTCCCTATGGGTTGTCTGCCTGCATAAAGATCACTTTTTATCTCTTAATCTTGAAAAAGGTTGGACTTCTAAGGTAATAATTTCCAAATTTATTTTTTGCTTACTTATAGCTTCTTCAAAAATTAGTAGATCATTCTTGGTTCCTTTTCTGTCTGTAAAGCATGTGTGGTTACTATATTTCTGATTTTTACCAGCTCAAGCAATGTGACATTGAATACACTTGGAAGATTAAGTGAAATGGATAACTTAGCAAGTTATCTATTTTCTGACAATTTATTCTTTTTTTTTCCCCCACAGCCCCAAGTCACATTTAGTTCATCTCTTCAGCTTGTGAAGCTCAAGGTTAGAGCAATGTGAAGAAGAACAGTGATAGAAAGCTAATATACAGTAATTTGTCTTATGCTACTTGTTTGTAGTCCTTTTTGATGAAAAAAAAAAACAACAAAATTTCTTGAAAATTTTGAAATAAAAATTGTAATGAGATAGATCATGAATGGTTGAATAGCCCTGTGGACCCTCCAGTGAAATAGCTGAAAAATAAATAAATTAAATAAATGCATTAAATAATAATAGCTTCACTAGAAAACAAGATGAAGCTTGTGAACTTGCTGCAAGTTCCAATGAACTTGCATTCCTTCATTTTTTAACATTAATTATCCTAATTCTTTGGGTAAAAAACCCAATCTCATTATTATTTTTTTGTAGTTGTTAAATAAAGCAGAATAAAGAGAGCTGTATGCTAAAATTACTCTAAAAGGAAAAGTGGAATGGAGGGAAAAATAAAATCTGATATATAATCTGGGGCTTTAGCATATCCTTAGAGTTTAAAAGTGCATTAAAAAACCCATTAATGTTCTTTGAAGGTTTGCTTACCAGTTCTAACAAAACCTCTTTTATTCTGAGTTTCAGCTTACTCACTTCTTAGCATTTAAGATAAAAAATCAATTATGAGTCCACTACCTTTTTTCTTGTTACAATGGCAAGCCAAATATTTGAAAAACAGTGAAATATTTTTCCACCTAAGTGGAAATTAATTGAGACTAGTTGAACAAACATGTAGGCTATCAGCTGGATTTAATTGCCTGAAACCTAGAAAACTCTTATGCCATTTGCAATGAGAACTACTGACCAGTAATATAGCTGGACTTCAGTAAGGATTTCTACATGATCCCACACAGCATTCTTGCAATTGAAGAGTCATGGATTTGAAGGAGGGACTGTTAAACTGATAAGGAGGTGGCTGGATGGTCACACCCAGAGCTGCAGTCAATTGCTCAATGACCGGGTAGAAAGCAGCAAAAAAAGGTGCTTCTCAAGGGTCCATACCTGGTCCAATGTTTAGTATCTTCATCAATGGCAGTATAAAGTGGGATTGAGTGCACCCTCAGCAAGGGTGTAGATAACAGCAAACTAAGTGGTGCAATTGCCAGACTAGAGGGATGGGAAGCCATCCAAGGGAACCTCGACAGTCTAGAGGAGTGGTTCTTGTGAACTGCATGAAGTTCAGCAAGATCAATTTTAAGGTCATGCACCTGGGTTTAGGTAATTCCAAGTACCAATACAAACTGGGGGATTGTTGGATTGAAAGCAGCCCTGGGGAGAAGGATTTGGGAATATGGATGGACAAAAATTGAACATGAGCTAGCAATGTACACATGGAGGCCAGAAAGCCAACCCATATCCTGGACTACATCAAAAGATGGGTAAGTTTCCCCTCTCTTATGCTCTTAGAGTGTTTTGGATTGTGCATAAGGAAGAAAATTTTTACAGTAAGGATGGTGAGCCCCTGAATCAGGTTTCCCCAAGAAGTTGTAAGTGCCCCATCATTGGCAGTTTTCAAAATCATGTTGGACAGGGCTTTGAGCAACCTAATCTCATGGACAGTGTTCCTGCTTGAGGTAGACGGATTGACTGGATGATCTTTTAAGATCCTTTCCAAATCAAATCATTCTCTGATTCTATAAAATGTCTCAGTATTTATACATTGTGTTTAGCTTCCGGTTTTAAGTCTAAAGGATATAAATTAGCTATGGGTTCAGTCTTGCATTTTCCAAGGAAGAATAAATATTTTGTATATTCTACTGTATCACAGACATGATTATATATACATTTTTCTCTGTTTAGGTAACAGAATTTAGTTCTGTCTACATACTAAATTTCTGTGCTGAAATCTTCCAGAAGTTACACTTTGGGACCTGAAGGATATGAGTTATTTTCTATGATTTTTCAAAGCTAGTGTTGCACATAGTCCTAGAAACATAGGGAAGTGCTTTAATGTTTTTCACAGATTGGTCTGTTGGTTATGGTAGGATATTATTCTTTCCTCTTCTTTTCCAGAAGACCTATATATCATATATACTGTATATATTCAATTCAGAGGACAATGAGAAGGAAATTAGTTCTTTTCTTGAGACTTGGAAGAAATGAAATACCACTTTTCCCCCCACATCCACATGCAAGGGCTGTTTATCTCAGGATAATTTAGAAAATATGTGGTGACAACAACATATACTGCAGAATATCATGATGAAGTGGAATTTTTAGTTTCGAATATTTTTTAAATGCACATGATAAGTAAAGTATGTACTTAAAATTTTTGATTCTCTATACTTCATAAGAATGATCATTTTTACGACTGAGAGTGGATAACTTAGTAGCAGTAATTTTTTTATTCTCTTCCCAAAAGGAAACTGGCATCTTAGTCCAATCACTTTAGATGTATCCATGTCCCTGTAGTTGAAAAATGAACCTTAGGGAAAGCAAACCTATTACCAGCTTTTGTGTTCTACTGTGAAAACACTGATGACTATATAATTGAGGTGACATTGGCAAAAAGCTTATGCATTTTTTCTTGACTAAGACAGTCCTCTAAACCTTGTGGGATTGTTTGAGACTTTACAACAGATCAAAAAGAAAGATGGGGTCTAGGGGTTTTTTGTTTGTTTGTTTTGTGTTTGGGTGGTGGGTTTTTGTTTTGTTTTGTTTTGTGTGTGTGTGTGTTTTGTTGTTGTGCTTTTTTTTTATTATTTTTTTTTATTTTAATGAAAGAGACTAGAGTACTCCTAATACAACAGTAGGGAATACTAAATGGACCTAATATGTAACCAAATATTTAAATATTTAAAATATAATTAATTCAAATCCCTAAATTCTTGTTTTATTAAACTTGCCTACAGCACCGAAGAAACAGAAGGCTGAAATGGATGACAGGGAGCTGGGAACTATTACTGCAAAGTCTCAGGTGGATGTTAGAGACACCGAGAGAAAAGTAGCCACTTGTGCTTTAGTCAGCTGTTAAAGCTATGAACATTTGCTCTTTGCTATGACTGGGTTTTTTTTTTGTTTTGTTTCGTTTTATTTATTTCATGATGAAAATCATGAATGTTTGATGACTGCTTAGAGTGCTTAACTCTGAAATCATGTCAGTATCCCTTGTTTTACCTTTGAGCTGAATAGATTAGCCATATCTACCTAGCTTATATTAATGATAATTTTCTATTCTCTACAGCCCTGCCCTTTAGTTTTTGGGGTTTTCTCTCTCTTTCAGTTTTTGAGTGGTGAGCATTGGAGGTTTTTTTGAAATCTGATTTTTATAGTCAGAGTTGATAAAAAGAAATCTTTCTGTTCCTTTCTTTATCTATCTCAAAAAGATTGTAGGAAATCAACACAAATATGACAGATACATCTATTATCACTGGCACATCCGATGGTGGGTGACAATGACGTTTCTTCAGCTGTTTAAAGTGATGGAAAGATTCTATATCTTGATATAAGGAACCAATCTTTCTTCTGATTTTCTAATGTATTACATTAACCGAAAGTTCAAAGCAATCGAATTGACCTTGTACACCTAAAAACAATTTCATCTGAATAGAAAAAGAAAAAAATTCTCTTCTTTCTGGAGTCAGGCCATTGGAGAGGATTTGCTCTGAGATCCAGGAAGACTCTAAGAATGAGAAAAGGACAGACTGTCTCTGGGGACAATACTATTGTATGTACTGGCAGATTACATTTTAAATAAAATTATAGCACTAGGGAATTATAGAAAAATAGAATGAAGCATAGATTAAACATACAGCAAAAGTAAGCAATTTAGAGCTCAAATTTTACCCGGGAAATTGAATAAAATGTTAGATTTAGTAAAGAAAATGACACTTAAGAGTTACCTGATCCTAATCAAGGCATTTCTTATTGGGCGAAGAGAGAAACTGTTGTATACTAATGGCAAAATCTGTAGGCACACAGAACAGAATGAAAACTAAAGTCACTAAGTTCTTTATGCAACTTCTAAGAGCTCACAGAAAATGCTTTAAATGTTTGAAAGAAATCCATCTAAAAATCATTGGTGTCTTATTTAAGAAAATTACTCAGATAGCTCAGAATTCACTTACCATGAGAGATGATGGTGGTGAGAATATGCTTTTATACTTTTTGGCAATGTCACTTTGAGATAATGGTCACTGAGCAATAGCAGTTCTTCCTGAGCACCTTTCCCACCCACAGCTGTGCTTTTATTAATTCTCATTTGACCAAAGTCCAGACACTGAAAAGGTGTTTAAATTTAGTAGCAGACTGAAAATCTGGTAAGGTTTCTTAAGAGCAACCTCTGGTTTGTGTATCACAGTAATGCCCAGGTGAACCTCTGAAAGTTCAATAAGGCCATGTGCAAGGTATTTCACAAGAGCTGGGACAACCCCCAGAATCAATACAAGCTGGTGGATGAATAGATTGAGAAGAACCTTCTTAGAAGAGCTTGGGAAAACTAGTAGATGAAAACTGGATGTGAGCTGGTAATATGTTCTTGGAGCCAGCCAAATCCTTGGCTGCATCAAAAACAGTGTGGCCATCAGGTTGAGGAAGGTGATTCTGCCTCTCTATCGTTCTCTCATGAGAAGTCACCTGGAGTGTTGTGTCCAGGTCTATGAAGCCCCAACATAAGAACATGGACCTGTTGGAGTGAGTCTAGAAAAGGGCCACAAAAATGATCAGAAGGCTGGAAAGTGACATTTCTTTGCCAGGTCTTGTAGTGACAGAACAAAGAGTAACAGTTTTAAATTGAAAATGTGTAGGTTTATATAGGGCCCAAGGAAGAAATTCTTTATACTGAGGTTGGTGAGACACAGAAACAGGTCTCCCAGCAAAGCTGTGGATGTCCCACCATTAGAAGATTTCAAAGTCAGGTTTGATGAGGTTCTCAGAAACCAGTGCTAGTGGAAGGTGTCCCTACCCTTGACAGGGGAGTTGCAACTAGATGATCTTAAAGGTCCTTCCCAACCCAAATCATTTTAGGATTATATTTTATGATTCTATGATTCTATGATCTTCACTGACATCACTAAGTTTCAGGGGATTTTTTTTTTAATTGCATTTTAAAACTTGGTTTAGAAGCCTTAAGACAAAACAGAAAAGGGAAGAGTTGGAGTATTTATTCTAAGAAAGGAAGTTGCCAATAAAAAATTATTAAGTAATTTTTCCAGTATAACTAATAATAATTAATTCATAAGACAGTAAGAATAAAAATATATCTGATGAAATCTTATAGGTCAGATTTAAACCTAAATCCCAAACAACAAAATGTGAGTGTCCAAATGCAGGTATCATCACATATACTAAGTGCTTGTGCTCTGAAAGTATACTAGATAGCTGTTCAATTCAGTTGCCTAACCATATCCGTTTATTGTTATTTGAGATAGTCTATGGTATTTGAGACATCCATGTGTGTGTTTCGGAGCAGAACTTGTCATATCCAATATGAGCAATCTGCTCAGCACCAAAGAACCTCAAGAGAACCTGTAAAACTCTCAAGTATCTCACAGAGCAATAGAAGACTTTTTTTTATCATTTTCCATTTTTCTAAATGTTTTCTGTTTGACATTTAGCCAGCATTAGTCTTCATAATATCTCCAAGTGTTGACACCAAATCAAAGCTTCTGCAGTTGATGTGTCCCTTAAGAAAAAATATGACTCCATTAAATTATTCTACTGTTCCTGAAGGTCGACATAAATTCCATAAAAACAAGAAATGTAACCACTGTTTGTTCACTTTGAGATGTTTGTACTTTTATCTTTTTCATGCTGATGTTGTTCCCCTTCAATAATGAAAATAAAACATAAACATAACACATGTTAGATACTATTAGTTCAAAGTGCTGACATCCCATTAGAACCATTACCAAAAAAAAAGGTGAATTTCTTTGGGCTATTATTTGAAAGCAATCTAAGGCAAATGAGAATAGAAAAACATGGGGCAGCATTTCTGATTCCTGGTGCTAGAATATCAGTGTCAGAATTGGAGTCCATCTTTTGCTTAATACAGTCTGATTTTATCACGTGGGAAGTGCACTGTCTTTTCGGCATAATCCTTTTATAGGGAATTTTCATCTTATATAAAGATCATGGTTATTAACATTCAGATTCTCAGGTACACTGTGAATTAACTCTTCCTTAATGTATTTCTCAAATTCTTAAATGAAAACGGTGTTCTGAAAAAAAATTAGGAACTTGCATTTAGAGAAAGAGAAAATAAAAATCTTTCTTACTCTTGCTTTATGGCAAGCTTAAATTGAAGAGAAGGAAGTTGGCCTATTGGCTTTTTGGGAACTCGCTACTCAGCGTCAATATTGACCACCTTAATTAGAATAACTCTAACCAGAACTTCCTCTACTCTGACTGAAGAGATGCAAATGCATAGAAACCCTTTTACTTTCAATAAATGATTCTGTAATATCTTTGAGTCATATCAGAACTGAAATTTGGAACACTCACAACTCTAGATCTGAATTTTCATTTCAGATATCTAATAAAACATGACCAAGAATGAAAATGATGCAAAAAGGGACTATTTTTTCAGAGTGCTCTTTTTCAAACTCTCTGGTGTATTTATAGAAATCCTATTGACTTATATGTGTCTTTTTCCAAGAATCTTTATACATAACGTTAGTGTTTCTTCCAAGAATTGCGTGTACAGCTGCTAATAGCAATGCTTTTATCCATTGCTTTCAGCATTGACTTAGAGAATATTGCTTGCCAAGAGCAGATAAAAGTGAAATGTTGTGGTACTTGTCATTAGAACACAATGAACTATAGGCTTGTTGTGTAAATACCTGATGTGTTGCCCAAATGCCAGTTACTTTCTGACTTACATTTTAACTGCCTCTTACAAGGAGACAGCTGGGGTGACACTGGGGATACAGAGGAGACCCAGACCCAAAAAAGGGATACCAAACAATATACTCAAGAGTATCAACATACTGGTCAAGCATAGTTAGAACTCTTTAGAACCCTGATCATTAAAAAAATACCCAGTGACCTTCGAAATGTGGATGACAAGACTGAACCTAGCACATGGTAATCCTGTTTTCCTCCTGTTAGACATTACATTGCATAGAACACTTTGGTCTTTGTAGCAAATTCAAAATATTAGGCCTTAAGACTGTGCCTTGCTAGTGAGACAGATAATTTTTTTGTGATCACTAAAGAGCTTTACACTTGTCAGTACTGTCAATTGGATTGGAACAAACAGTACTTCTTAATTTAAGAGTGGTGGGGTGGTTTTTCCCTATTCTTTGTATAGGGCAACGAGGCAGTTATTTTTAAACACTATTGTAGATGTTTAAATTGAGCTGTTAGTTTGTCTACATTTCAAAAATGTAATTGGGAATTGTATGCATTCTTTTACTGTAAATTAAAAGGATTTCAGTTAGGAAAACCAATATTTACTTTATCAAAGTTATATCATTTTTCAAGTGCAGATTTACACCAAACTATTTCAACTTTAAATTCAAAATACAAGCCTTGATAAATTGAGTTTTTTCTGACTGAAAATATGAATTAATTTATTTTCAGTAACCACTTTCATATATCTGTTTCAATAGTGATGAAAGCCAAAACGAACTTACTTATTATTTTCCCGTTAAAAAATTAAAATTTCTATGAATTTTTATTATTTTAAAAGTAGGAATAAAAATGAGAACTGGACTGAAAAGAAATTACAAAAGTAGGATTAAAGTAATTAACAAGATTTGTTATTTATTGCTCACAATTTTAGCAATTCACTACTCATATAAAATTCATTTTGTCTATCTGTTGCCACAATAGCTACTGATATGCAATACTATACCTCTGCAAAGCTTTTTGGAAATATACATTTTTAAGCATAGGAAAAAAATAAGTTAGTGAAAATGCAATTGAAGTGGGTGTTCTGATTCGGTCCCCCCTCTAATATAGAACATTAGTAAATATATAGCTACATAAGTATTTAATTCCTTTGTTTAGTCTAAGACTTGTGATCCATATGCAGCCTGGCAAAATAAGTGTACAAATACTATACTAGAAAGCACAGGAAGTACAGTTCTGTGGATACTTGAAAGATTTTCCAACAGTTCAGAATAAATACAGAAAAATACTATGCTTTTTTGTTTGTTTTTTTTGGGGGGGGTTGGTGTTTTTGTTTGTTTGTTTGCTTGTTTGCTTGCTTGTTTGTTTTGAGTGGGGTTTATTTTTTGTTTTGTTTTCACAAAAGCTTATACATTTTTTTGGAAATAGTTTAGAGTTCTAAAAATACATTCCTATCTGAAAAATGTTCTCATTTTCATTCTTTGCAATATTTCTGTATACAGAGTTATACATAGTGGAAATACCAGTAACTTACACAATTCATTCTATACCAGTGTGATTCAGGGTTTCCAAAACATCATTCACTTAAATCACCCATTATCGCCGTCAACCATTTGTAATCTGCATACTATTCTTACAGGGAACTAAAATAACATGTTCACTTAAATGTTTCAATTTCTTGGCATGATAGATAAAATACACTGATTGAAAATTAAATGAAGGAAACTACTGTAAACACAGAAAATGCTTTTTTTTTTGAATCTGTCAAAATTACTGTTAAAGAATTAAACCCTACTATTTCATTTACATTTCCTTAAAAGGTTTCTAAAAGCTATCATGTGTTTAAGGAAAATGTAGTAATTTTGAAATATATGAGTTACTGTTATTCGCATTTATTTTGTATTTCTTAGAAGGAAGTTGCTTGCCCCCCCCCCCTTTTTTTAATCAGATGTTCTTTGTTGGTTTGTTTGTTTGTTTTCCATTGAAAGTGTCAATAGAAATAACATGCTGGTTTTTTTTTTTAACTCCTAATTTCAAAAAGAATCCAAAGGGAGAAAATGCATGAAGCACAGGATACAATCTTGCTAGAGACTACCTACAGATTCACAAAAGACTTTGATAAGAACTATATTTAGAATCAATTTTGACTATTGATTTCTATCATTGGCTTTTTGTACAAGAGATATTTGAATAAACATAGAGTTCATTTCTAAAGAGATTTCCTGCTTGGAATATTATATCCCCAGTAGTCATAATCATCTATTTATAACAGTACAGGTTGCAAGAGAAGTAAATGGCTTTAATGTCACAATACAGGTTATTACTTCAATTGATGTATCATCATTGAGAGCTGTTACACAGAAAAAGAAGAAAAAAATTAGTTTTATGAAAGCATCCTTCCCATTTGAAATTCAATTGAAAGAGTGACAAAGACTAAATAAAAGTTAAAAATACGGAACTACTTTTTTCTGGTGCATTACTTTGTGCTTAGTTATAAAGAGATCTTAAAGCTTGAAATATATTTCTTCTCTGCTCCTCCTTTTCTTAAAGAATAAAAAAAAAAATTAAAATTAAAAAAAAAATCGAAACAACAATTCCTTCTCATCCCTCAATGCACCCCAGGACAGGGTTGGCCCTCCTGTCTGACAGGAGACTTCTGGCTCATGTTCAACTTGCCATCAACCAGGACCCCCAGATTTCTTTCTGTGGGATGAATTAGGTGAAATTAGAAGGTGAGATCACCTAATATCTTTTGTGGTCCCAGATGGATATGGGAAAAAACATTTGTTTATCTCCACCAACAGTTTAAAAAAAAAAAAAAAAAAAAAAAAATCAAATATCCTGAGAGTAGCGCTCGGTGGTCAGGTGAGCAGGTTTTTTTGAGAAGTAAGAGCTAACACAGAGATCCAAAAAGAATAATTTAGACGTTGCAACATTTGTAACGGCAAAACTTAAAAGTCAGCTGGCTGTAGGCATGCAACTCACCACCAGCAGATTATGCATACATGTTTTCTGGAGACAGTTAAATTGTCAGATTGGCATACACAACAGCTAGGGTGCTAAACTATGGGCCAAATAATAATATTGCTGTTTCTTGCATAAAATAAATGCAAATATCTCTTTGGAACCATGACTCGGTCTTGCAACTCTTCTCTGTGTTTCCAAGACAGCTTCTATCAGGTTTTTATATTTCTTAGGACACACAAATGGATAAAGAGAGAGACAAAAGCCGAAGTTCTTTCTGCCATCTAAGTATTCCCGTGGCTACAGCAGCATCTGGGTACATGAGATATTCTCTTGGAAGGTGAAATGAGATAAGATGGGTTTAAAACCTTGCTAGCTAAAGTCTATTTACCACCGCTATGTAGTCAGCTTAGCATAAGCAGATCCAGTTGAAAGTTTTATTTTGATTTCTGCCTAGAAAGCTTGCATAGAGTGTTGTTTTCTAAAATCTGAACAAATGATGTGTTAGAAATATAAATGTTTACCATCTGCTAAGAGGCTTCTGCTTTTTATCCTATTGTTTCTTTCTCCATTAGAAGGAAATTTGATTAATAAGCAAGTGAATACTTAACATAAATCTTCACAGTAGTATCACGGTTTAACTTTTTGATTTATTTCTGCAATATAGTGTCAGATTGGACTTCCTTCATAGTATGTGAATAGAAAAGGAAAACTTAAGGAGAAAAAGGCAACATATGGTTAAAAGTTGGATTCAAAGTACGTGAAAAAACTCAGTAATTTCATGGGCTTTAGATCTGGCAATTTCATGTCTAATTACTTTGAGAAGCAAAAACTCCTTTGCTCAAGGGCACGCTTTATCTATAACCAAGAATCAAAAGGTGTGTTTTCAGTGTTAGACCAGGACTCTAACCATAGAGTCATACATACTGTTTTCATAATAATTTTATTTGCTGAAATTCAAGAAATATTTCATTTTTACAAGATCACATACTACAAAATTTCTTCTGCAGCTTTAATTCAGAAAAGTGCTATGCTTCTTAAATCTTGCATCCTAACTCTGATGCAGTGATTCTATGTTCCTTATCATAAAAATTCAATATGTTTTCTTCTTAACTTTTTACTGGGATGATTGATATCAGAGATAGTGGTGGGAGGAGAATGTATGTAAGGGAGAATACAGACTAAAATCCATTTTGCTTTCCAAAAAATATATGGCAGAAATCTGTGTGTGACTCAGGAAAGCGTGCAAAAAACCACCCATGAGCACCATTGACAGTCTGGGGTTTCTTAGTATCAGATACTTGAAAAATATCTGTTAGGAAGATAAATTCAATTTGGATTTCTTTTCTAACAAAATTATTTCATTTTCTTCTTAACTTTATTCCTTTTTCAGCTGAGATACTTAATAGAAATCTATCCTGTTGACCTTCACATCCTTTCCAATTTTTGACCCAGCTGAGCTTTGGTATTCCTGACTCATCCTTTTTTCTCCCTTGCCAAGAATTCCTTCTAAAATTTGAGCCCAATTAGGAATTCCCTGTTCATACCAGCTGGCCTGCTTTACTTTCTGTGCTTTATTCCTGCGCTCTGAAGGGGTCAACCACAAAGATTATCTAGATCTCTTAGGCCTCCTGACCCTCCAGGGCAGTCTCCCACGCTATCCTCTCAAGCAGACCATTCAACAAACCAGAATCTGCTCTTTCAAATTCCATGGTTATGACTCTAACACATCTTGGTCACTTCTGTCCACAATCTCTGTTAACCAAGGCTGCTGTAAACCTATACATACTCAGATATGTATATAAAAGCTCTTTCCCTTTTTTGAGCATCAACATGTCCAGCAGAAAATCCCCTCTACTCGGCTCATGAAGCACCTGCATCAGTTACCACTAACACATAAATTTCCAGAAATTTCCTGGACTGTTTATAATCAATTATACTACTCATTCTGCACCAGTCCACGTGACTGAAATCCCTTATGAATACCAAATCCTGCAATTGTGGGGTTTCTTCTTGTTGTCTACAGAAGGCTTCATCCACTTCCTTAGGCATAGCTGGTATCTGTCTTGGAGCCCTACCTGTGCTCTGACTCTTACCTACAAACTCTTGACTGTCTCATGACCTTTCCCTAGCAAAAACTCCTTGCATTCCAGCCACCTGTCACATCACACGCTACCCCCTTACCTACCTCATTTGTCTTTTCTAAAGCTCCTGTATTCATCCATCACAACATTTTGTAATCCCAGTGATGTGATAGCTCAGCAGCTGCACATTGACTTTCAATTCCCCGTTTGTTTGTGATGCAGTGGGCTACAGTATTGTAAACATATGAATCGCACAGCCATATTTAGGTCTGCTTCTTCAGCTTGTGAAAACAAACACATTTTCTACTCTTGGGCTATCTGGTCTTAAATGTCATCTTGACTCAAATTTTCTGCAGAAAAATACTTTGTCTCAATTCTCCACTTAGGAGAATTTTTCTTTTCCCACCATTGCATATAAAGTCATACAGAAAGATAAAATATATCTCCATGGTCACAACTACTTCATCCATTCATTTTCTGCTCATGAAAAATAAGTGTATTTATTCTAGATATTGTGTAAAGCTTAACATCTTAGATTTTTTGGATCTGGTTCTATTACCATGTATTTATGCTTAAGGACATTGAGGTATGTGTTTGGTTTTATTTTCATATAAATTTTAAGTAGATTTAAAGTGTTTGGGTTTTCCATTTTAATGTATATCTGTCTTTATACAATAACCTACTTATTCCAGAAACAGATATATGCTACCAAAAAAAAAAAAAAAAGAAAATCCAGATTTAAAAATACTGAGGCAAAAAATTACAGCTATATGAAGAAATAACTAGAACTATAGGAATAATGGAAGACATGACACTGAAATAGATACACAATTATGTGTCTTTGAGAAACATTCTAAAATAAAGAGGCCATTGAGAATATCCACAAATGAAAAAGAAATGTTATGACTGGTTATTAAAAGTCATATTAAACAGCTATTCTTCTTGTAGCTTAATCAAAACACTCTAATTGAAGAACTGAATTACAAATCTGTTTCTGTTGCTAAGCATAGACAATTTGAATAGACACAACTGAGTTACCAGCTTGCTCAAAAACCCATCAGCCAGTTGAAAATTTCCTAGTGCCTCCTGTGGTCTTCAAGAATGACATCAAAGACCAAAGTCTGTCATGAAAAATTCTTCAAAACACATGGTTAACTAAGCCCTCCTTTGACATAAATTTACCATGAACTTAGTTTTATCAAGTAAAATTTTCTAAATAAAATTTAAATTGTGAACCATATAAGAATTAATATGGCTTTTATAAAATTACTCTTATTAAGAGCAAACACAGTATTTACCTCTCCAAATAGAAATAATGGGCATCATAAAATACACAAACAATTAAGGACAGAAATAATCTTCCTCAGTATTTCTCTTCTATTGCTGTACCTCACAGCTTTTCAGTAGATTTAACATCTTTGTTTAGAGTTCTTTGAATGCCCAGAAAATGTCTATTTAAATTGAAGATGCTGTCCATTATTGTCCATGGTTAATGTATTTAAATTGCTAGTAGTAGCTTTGGGAAATGCTTTTGTATGCTGCTGCCAACTGTTTCTATTTTCTCTTGACAGTGGTGTAAGTTGTAGCTAGACATGAAGAAAGTTTCTCGGTTTTGTCTAAGAACAGGACTCACATCTTCTACCTCCTCTGTCAAGTCTGCCAGTCTATAATAGTTTCACACTTACTCATTTGGGATCTTTCTTTTGTAAAGGTCTCCATTGCTTTTAGTGGGAATGAAAACTCTATCATGGACGTAGAGAAAGCTTTGAATGTCATTCATTCCCTTGCTGTAGCTCTGTTAACTAGGAAAAAAATATGTTCTTTATAAGGAAAGAAGTTCTAGAAGACCAGATTGCTTTTTAGATAAACCTTGACAGGCTGGAAGAATGTGCTACTTCTATCTTGAATGAAAGCTCAAGAAAGTTTAACTTAAAAAAAACCCCAAACCTTATATGACAGTACAGGCTGAGAACCAACAGGCTTGGAAGGGACTTTGCATTAAAAAGGCCAAATGATCTTGGCAGGCAAAAAAATTGGACATAATTCAAAAAAAGACTCTTGCAGCAATGAAGGCAAACCAAACAGATGTATTAGCAACAGCATAACCACAATGAGTGGAGAAATTGATTGCTACCCTTTGTTTGTGAATTATAACCCTGCATCTGGAGTACTGTATCCAGTTTAGGTTTCCCAGCTTAAGAAAGACAATAAGATATTTGATCAAAATTAGTAAAGAGTTAACAGGATGATTAGGGAGCTAGAGAACATGACATTGAAGAAGAAACTATGGGAGCAGAATTTCCTCATCCTGAGGAAAAGGCTAAAGACCAGTCTAATTACAGTCTATCTACCAAATGGGAGCCTATATGCCAAACAGGCTGAGACTGTTCTCACAGGTGCAAAGTGAAAAGATAAGAGGAATCCAGCTGCAATACCAAATATTCCAATTATATATTTACCATTTAATTTTTTTCTTCTGTAAGAGGCCAAATGTCTCAGTTGTCATCCTTGGACATATTTGAAATTCTACTGGACACAGTCCAGAGGTATCCATTAGGTATTGAACTTTCAGGTTAGATCAGATTTCCATTTTGGTCATTTTATTTGTAATATGTTATTCTGTTATCATAAGCTAAAAGAAAAATCTTCAGTATAATTATACTATTTTTACAGAAATCATGAAAAAATGCCTTATCTTAGATATTTAATATATCTAGTTAGGGAACTTACTACTCAGATGCTACGATTTTCTTTGTGTAAATATGCAGAACCTCTTACAACAGAAATGTGCCTATTAAAAAACATTTAAAAACATACTTTCACTTCCACAAATAATTTTTATCACATACTTAATATGTGTGCACATTTTCTTCAGACATGTCCTTTGAACGTCAACTCAAACAATCTAATTGCAACTGTTTAATGGCCAAACCATGTGAATTTCTCAAATCAGGATTTTTTTTTTTACTCTTCATGTTTCAAATAGAGTGTTTCAGATTTTTTGGGGTTTTTTAAATTTATTTCAACAGGGGTTTCATTGTGGCTACAGTAGCCTTGGAAGAAATTATAATCATACTCATGAAAATCATAAGAGATTGATCTTTCAACACCAAAGCATTAACACTCACAAACTTCAGTGGTTAAAAAACATTACTTTTTATAGACTGTTGTGGTTTGGACCCTGGCCAAATGCCACAAAAGCCACTCACTCACCCTCCCATTGCAACAGCTGGGCAGAGGAGAGAAAATTTAACAAAGGGTTCATTAGTTAAGGACCAGGAAAAAACACTGCAAGGGCAAAACAGGCTCAACATAGAGGTACAAAGTGAATTTATTACTAACAAAATCAGAGGAGGCTAATGAGAAGTAAAATGAGCCCTTCAAAACACCTTTTTTTCCCCCAACCCCTCCGTCCTTCCTACCGACAGCATGGGGAGACAGGGCATGGGGGTTTCAGTCAGTTTGTCACCCAAAAATTTGTTGTTTCCCTTATATTTATCACTTCCTCCTCCTCCTCTCTTGCTGAAATTCAAATTGCACCATCATTTTGTTTTGATTTTCTTCTTAAATATGTTATTACAGAGGCATCACCATCATCTCTAATTGTCCCAGCCTTGGCCAGTGGCACATCCATCTTCAGAGCCATCAGGGGTTGGCTCTGCCAGACATGGTGGAAGCTTCCAGCAGCTTCTCACAGAAACCATCTTTGTGGTCCCGCTGCTACCACAAACCAGACAGTGCAAAATCAGCAGTCAATGCATTAGACATTTACATTTTCTTTAGTAAGATTCATAAGGTAGTAACTAGCAGCCAGCTAAAGTTATACTGCTTGTACAATCAAATTAGGCTAAAACTTCACACCTGTAAAAGACATCATACGACCTTTTTCCACTCACTTCCAGCACCTCAGATGTCATGTTGCTTTCAACAGTATAAACTATATTTGTATAAATATGAACATTATTGTTAGCTTTGGATAATATCTAGTTTAAATGCATACAACAATTTAAATGATCCAAAAACACCAGGTCAAGTGTAGCAACTACGACAAATTTGGAAATGTTTATATGTAAGTAAGAAATGTTTGCATGCAAATAAGCTTCATCTGTGTTTTCTCCAATATTATACTGAAATATCATAATGAACAAAATTGAAATATTCAATGTTTTTCACTAATTTTACATCTGATACCAGATCAATATCTGGTCAAATTGATTGAATTTGATAAAGAGCTCCCCAGTAATATTCATCATGTAGTACGTTCTTAGTCGTTAAGGTTTTATTCCACTTATCAAACACTTGTCAGCTCTGCAGTAATGAATCAGCCAGTCTCAGGATGAAGGCAACTGGAATACTTCAATAGATTACCTTTGTAGTTTCTTGGAATTACTGATTTATATATCCAATGAATTTGCTTTTGTCTCTGAGATTAACCAGTAAAGCAAACTCTATATTCTTTAATTTGGTGTGTATGTATGCAAACAAACACATACACATACACATCTTAAATATATTACCATTTAGAAGATACACATTCACATGATGGTGAATATGTATCTTCTAAATGGACAAAAAGTCAGGAGACAGGGTAAAAAGAAGAGGTAACGTAAGTAAGGAATGTTTGTTGTGAATATATTCACACTGAAATGAAAAAGTTACTTGGAAATTTGACATTTAGGAAGAAATGTGTCAGTGAAGAGAAGAAAACAAATATGTAAAATTAATGCACTTTTCTTTTGGTTTAATGGGATTAGTGAATTAGAGTGGAAGAAAGTGATTTTCTGGATCTTCATCACAGCACTATGAGAATAGTGGAGTTTTGTGTTTATTAAACTTCAAAAGCTCATCTTGTCCTCTGTCCGACTGCACTAGCTGATTACATGGGGTCATGTCTCCTTTGCTTTGCCCAAAAATTCAGCATAGCATAGAGGAACTAAGAAAGATCCAGAAGTAGATTAGACATGGTGACACCCTGAAGAAGAATCTCTGAATATATTTGCCTTAAACTCTTAAAAATATTGAAAATTTTTCATAGTTACAAAAAATTTACTTTTGGTCCATTTTTATGAGCAAATGGACTATTAATGACTGTTCTTAAGAGTAAAAAAGCATGAAGCACTCAGACTTTAAGTACTTCAGTACCTCAGATGATTGCCATGACACAGGTATCAGAACAAACTACTGTTAAATCATGTTAGGTACAGCCACAAGTATGTTTTTTCTCCTTACACCTTTATTAATTTTCTCTTGACTGCACTTGACTGCACTTGACTGCAGCAGTAGGTTCATGTTTACAAAAAATATAAAATTTTGCATCTCATTTAATGATTAAATGATTAAATGATTAAAACATTCTACTAAGCCACTAATTAATATATATTCTTTTTATCCGGTTATTGCTGATATGTATATAAAAAGAAAAAATAAATTCTTAAAACTCCTAAAAATTCTACATCTACCAGAAGTTGTTTGTCTAACTATGTTTCCTAAATTCGTAAAATTTAATTGTTAGGGACTATGAAATTAAATGTGGCAGAACAAAGTTTGTAGCTGTACTTAAGTACTTATACACTTAAATTTCAGTGTCTTTGAAAAGAATTAAGGCAAAGGACAAATGTGTTAACCAGCAAGGATTGGTTTTATTCTGTGATGCATGACATCCTCTACTCATTCAATGTTAATTTGCCTTTTACAAGCATGGTCTATTTTCTACTTTTGATCTGAATTCGATAGAAACTTCTTTGTTTCATAGTGCGAGAGGTCAATTTTTGAAATGGGCTGATTTGAAAGGTAATAGAATTGTTATCCTTTGAGATATTCAAGACTCTTGGCTACGACCCTGAGAATTTCATCAAACTTTGAAGCTGGTTGCAACTTCGATTTTGGCTCCATTTTAAGCATGCATGAACTGGACCACCTCTAGAAGACATTTCCAATCAAAATTATTCTAAGATTCTAAGAATTTGACAGTCTGAAATATCTCCAATTCCGACATCACCCTTTTTGTGATCAAGAATGTCAGATGATGGAATTTTATCAGTTTCCCTTCTTATTTCCCTATCTTGCCAGAATGTGTTTTAAAAAAACTCCATTGGAAAACATGTTTGCACAAAACCACAAACTACTCTTAAAAAATAGGAACATAAGAACAGTAAGGATAGAATTCCAAAAAACAAAACAAGAAATTACATCTGGTCAAATTTGTAGTGCACTAACATTTTGGAAATTAAATAGATCCTTCACTTTATCAGAATAATGCAAGACAAGTAGAAAACTAATTTCTACTAAAAATTACTAATAAAGAATTCACCAGTTGGGTGTAGGTCACACAGTAGAATATTTTGGTAATGCAGGTAGGTCTGAAAATTTTTTTACCATACCCTAGATGGTTTAGTAAAATTAATATTTTCATCATGTTATGGGAGGAAAAAAAAACCAAAAACTACAAAATGAAACAAATAAAAGTAAATAAATAAAATAAGTATTTATTGTAAAATTAAAAGTTACAGAGTTCTAATACATGAAATGTCATAATAACAATCAATGGACTAATGAAACACATTTGAATTTCTGTTAATATAAAAATGCTAAAATTGGGAAGAACAAATCTATTCTTAGACAATTATTTATATAAAAATAACTAAGGAAAAAGACAAAATAGTTCTTATAGAAATCAAGGCTGCATAATCTATTAACTCTGAAACATGAGCATGGAATAAAAATATTTGATCTGCCAAGACTCAGGAAAACAATAATTTTCTTGAGCGGAATGTCAGAAATTAAATTGGCACAGAAATTTTCTTTCTACCTGAAGACTAATTTCAGACCTTAAAAAATTAATGAGCTATTAACTATCTTCTTATGGTAGAAACTAGTGATGAACCACTAAAAAATCATGGTTGCATTGTTTTGGTATCAAAAGTACATTTGATCTGCCCACTGTAATTTTTAATCGCAAAAAATAAAGAATGAAATGGAAAAAAAAACCAAATAACTTTAAAGACATCTGTGTTAAAATTTGTTCTTGCAATTTCAGCTATGTGTTACAGATTAAGAAACAAGAGCGTATTTCAGTGATATCATGTAGTTGCATGGAAGTGAAGGAGGAAATGTTGCACTGCAGACTAAAATTTCTTTCTCCTTCTCTTTCTTCATTAGGTGACATCTATTTTATACATTTATCCTGCTGAATTCCTGTGGAAATATTGTCTCAAATAAACACACTGAAGTGTTACTTCCAATCATAGGTCAGACCTCTGAATTTTTAGGTTAACTGCTGCTTTTCTCCTTTATCATTTGAAATAATTTCACTCTAGTCTAGGGTTTACTTTTAGGGGTTTTTGAATGTGGAGCACATAAATTTCAAACAGACTGCTTTTTCCTGTTATTTGTATCTCATACAATACTTCTTCCACTGACAGCTTCATTTATAAACCTGCCAGAAACTGATGGGAATCATCGAATACATGATTCTACTTCGCTAAATCGTAACAAAGATTATGTGGTTTGACACTAATCTTTGACTTTGTACTTCTACTTTTATCTAAATCCATCTTGATTTCTAATTAGTCTCTGAGAATGTAAAACTTGTCCTTGGGCTTAAGGACATATCTGAAAAACAGTTAAGTTTATTTTTGTTCTTTGTTTTTCATAAAAGGAATAAGCGGCTAAACATAGTTAAGATTTGTTATAATATGCATGATCAATGTCACTGTCAGCAACTAACATGTGCTCCTACACTCCATTTAATTGAATTATAAAGCAACTACTTGTGAGAGAAAATACTAAACTGAACCCAAAGGCTGTTTTTATTTGTGTGATAATTTCCTTGAGAACAAGTACACTAAGGTCAAGTAAAAGAAATCCTCCTGCAGCTAATGGGACATTACTGAGAAGAAATTATTCTAAAGAGAAAAACCCTTACTCTAAATGCGGTCATTTGTGCATAGGCTTTATATTATTACTATTATTATTATTATTATTATTAAAATTTCCCATCATGTCCAAATTAAATGATGCAGCAAATGACTGGTGAATAGGTGAAGAAATAACAGTTGCTACTTTCTGCAATGAAGCAATGTATTTAATAAAGAAATTATTTTCTTGTTTGGGTTTAATGAGAAAAAACTCTTTGCAGATATTGCACTTTAATTATTTTGAATTTATGTTAATTAAAACAGCAGTTAAGCTGCTTCCTGAGAGCAGTTAAGCTCTCAGGAAGTGACCATGTGTCCACATTGGGAAGGAGGTGCATTCTCACACAGGCTTTGTATCTCTGGTTCCCAGACAAACTAGACTGTAAAACCAGATGGATTTCGTCACAACCCGCCTTTCTGTCATACACTGAGATGTGCAAGTCTTATCCATGGACAGGAGGTGCTTCAGATCCCACTCGGCACAGTTTCAGGGTCCAGCCCATGCTGAGCATTCCAGACTGGGAAGCTTTTTCCTGCCCTGCGAAGTAAAGAGAAACATGGAAATGGAGGGAAGATAGCTTTCTGATACAGGAGTGAATTCCATATTCCTAAAAAATTAACTTTAGATTGCAGATATTAACACCACATTTTAAAATAGAACAAAAGTTAGTTTGAGCATTTATAATTCATTTATAATTAATAATTCTTATTAAGAATTTACTGAATATATGTATTTCAAATAGTTCTGACTGCTGGAGATGATGGTTAGTACTGACGTTCTTCTATTTCCTAAATCATGGGATAAAATAAACTATATTCTCTTGCCAACTGTTATTAAGAACAAGATTCAGAAGATTTTTTTTCTTACTCTGTCATGAAACTGCTTACCCTGTAAATGCTGGCACTGCAATAGAGTTGTTTTGATCATATTTCTAGTACAACAAGCCCTTATCTTCTTGAAGAACAAGAAATGTAAACAGCAGCATAAGGTTCTGTATGGATTACACGCAGAATTGCTTTCTTCTGTCAGCTGCCTATGAACGAGACAGTGTGCTACATACTGAAGTTGCTCTTCAACAATGCATTTCCCACTTTATTAGTTTTTCTTGTCAGTCGGAAATTAATTTCACTGTTTTTATTTAGCAAGTTTTCAAATTAGTTATTCCAGGTATCAGGATATTATTAAAGTACTTCCTGTTGTATATTAAAAAGCTGATAAAATATAGTACTTGGAGCGTTAATTTCTATTCAAGTTGTCGAGAACTGCTATTCAGGAGTCCAAAGCAAAATACTTGAAGCCTTTTAAGAAAAATAACTGGTTTTGCCATCATTGGATGCAACTCATCACTGTGCAGTCATACCAATTAACTTCAGAGCAGCATCTATGTGCAGTGGTGTCATGGCTGCAAGATCTCTGTTTGTTATTTCATTCTCTTACAAAACAATGTATGTAAAGGTACTTGGACAGGCTCAAGGAGTAGGCCCATGAGAATCCAAATTTAATGAGTCAAACTGCAAAATGCTGCAGCAATATGCAACTATATGGGCTGGGAGGTGATCAAATGAGAGCAGCTCTGCCAAGAAGGACTTGAGGGTCCTGCTAGATGAGGGGCTAGAAGTGACTCAGCCATGTTCACTCAGTCCAGAAAGCCAAATGTGTCCTGGCCTGCAGCAAAAGAAAAGTGGGCACCAAGGCCAGGGAGGAGATTCTGCTCCTCCACTTTGGTGAGAATCCACTTGAAGTGCTGCATCCACCTCTGGGGTCCTTAGCACAAGAATGACATTGATCTGTTTGAGCAAGTCAAGAGGAGAGCCACAAAGATGATTAGAGGGATGGAGCACCTCTTTTATTAGAAAAGGCTGAGAACTGGGTGGGGGGGGTGTTCATCCTGGGAAAAAGAAGGCTTCAGGGTGTCCTTTCTGTGGATTTCCAGTCCCCAAAAGGGAAGCCGGAGAGGGACTTTTTACAAGGACATGTAATGAACAGCTTTAGACTGAAAGAGGGGAAATTTAGATTAGATATTAGAAAGAATTTATTTCCTTCCTTTAGAAAGAAATTTAAAAAGGAGGGTGGTAAGGCAACTGGAACAATTTGCCCAGCAAAGTTGTGGATGCCCCAGCTCTGGAAGAGTTCAGTGCTATGTAGGATTGGGTCCAAAGCAACATGGTCTAGTTGAAGGAGTCTCTGCCAGTGGTGGAGGGCTGAAACCAGATGATCTTTAAAGTTCCTTCTAATTAAACCATTCTGTGTTTCAATTATGTTAAAGTTAGTTATAAAACCATGTCATGAAAAGCAATGAAAAGCTTAAAAATCTGGAGAATACTTTTCATAGATGGAGACCTATCCCTCAGGAAAAGAACACTATAGGTAATTTCAGCAGCTGCAAATTCTCCTTTCCAAGTTCCCACTATACACAGGCAGCTCCTTTCTCTAAACAATAGGGCAATGGTTAAGGAGTGAAAAGAGTAACAAATGAGTGATGGACAGGCTGAGTGAGAAAGCAAAGGGAAGTAGACAGAATGGACACAAGAGTGCTAGAAATACTAAAGAAAAGGCAGTGCTGAAAGGAAAATATTCTGACTCTCTTTCTGAGATAAACTGAGCATTTTTTTCATATGTTCCTCAGAATACATAAAGATTTGTTTGCCAGTTTGTGTATGCGCAGCAGTAATGCACACTGCACTATGTACGAAATTCTTATTGATGGAGACAAAAGAATCCCAGGAATAGCCGTCACACTTTTATTAATATTCAAGCATAGTTATCTGTCTCTTTCTACAGCTTTCTTTATAACCCCACCACTGTTTGAAATGGTAGAATCAGTTTTTAAAAAGTGCAAACATAGGATAACCAAAGTCTACAACTGTTCTGTTTATGAGGGCTTTCTTCATTGACTATATGAAAACATGAAGACTTAATGGGTGTGTGCTGTATGATAATAGCAGTAGTGTCTTATTTTATCAATAAGTAACATAATAATAGTGAGAAATGATCCCTTTCACAATTGGTCTTTTAAGAAGCTATTTTGTTAATGGCCATTCATGGAATGAAGTGTGTAAAAACATGAAAGCTGCAAAATCCATGACTTATAACTTTGGCCTGAGTTTTGTTTTTTTTTTTTTTTTCAATTTCTAGCCATTCCTATATTAATTAAAAAAAATTGTTTGAGATGGATTGCATATATTTTATATAAACTTATGATCAGATGATGATAGGAGAAAAACGCAAACTCCCCAGTCCCCAAAGATATGTTTCTTTAACCTTAGCACTTCCTTTGCCAAAACCAAAGCTAGGTGTTTTAATCTTGTTAACTCTGGACAGTTGCAGTACTGCATGTCCCTCTTGGATTTTTTCTTCTGATCATCCTGTATAGACTGATGGTGTTAGATTTAAAAGAGATAAATTTTACTGTATTTGTTGACCCTTCTATATCTCATAGTGCTGTTTCAGGAGGATGTTGTTGGCATAATGATGCAGAATATTTTTATATTAGTTTTTATTCATTCATACAATACTTGAAGAGTTGCTTAACCAAAGTATGGATATAGAAATAAACACTTGTAACTATAAAGTGTTCTTTTGTGCAGCCCAATTCCCCCACATTGCTAAATATAAATTAATTTTGTTTCAGGATATAAGAGTGGAGTTCTCTTCTGGATGACAGAAATGAATAATATGACATCTCTGAAAAAGAAAATTCAGTTAGATTCACTATTTTCCACATCTTAGGGTTACTTTCTCTGTAATGCTGCAAAGAGATTTATGGTAAATCTATGCTCCACTTGTTAAAATCAACATCATAGTAGATCCAAAGTTCTCATAAGAAGATGACTATTAATAAAAGGAGAAAATTAAACATATTAGTGTGTTTGCAGCAAAAACATTTGAACCAATTAGATTATTCATATTACCCAATAGCATCAGAACTTTTTTTCCTATCAGAATATTTGTGGCGTGCTGCTTTGATAGATACAATCCTGCACCATCTTAAAGGAGACTACAAAGTAAATTTTAAAATGGTGAGTAGGAAGCAGATTTCAAGCCAGTCTCATTAATTTAATGTCTAACTGTGTTTTTATTCACAGTGGTCAGGTGCCATAATACTTTGTTGTGCCTTTATAAAAATAGAGTAGCAAATTATTCTTGCTGCACTAACAGGTTTTTCCTAAAAGACATTTTGAGGACATGCTGATATTACTATAAGTAAAAAAGGATCCAGGTTTATTCTATGTTGAGAAAATATTCCCCTTGGCTAAGAAACTGTTCAGCTTTAAAGATATTTCTATTATTTAAAATGGAGGATGGTTAGAATACATTCAATCTTTTTGACTTCAGAGAAATGATAGCATATATTCCCTTGGCCCACCAGGACAATGTATACTCTCAGAAGATACCCAGTTTGTTTTGAGAATTCTGCTGTCATTCAAGATCTGTGAAACTTTATTCTCTCCAGTGCAATAGATAATTTAGCAAACTAAATTTGTTACCTTTGAAAGAAAAATAGTTCAGTACATATGCAAACAAAGTTTAAACTTTATTACAAGGTGGTGCCTTTTGTTTTGTGCATGAAATCTAGCCCACTAAATTTTCATAGTAAAGCAACAGAAGGGCGTGTTGATTTTTTTTTTCTGTCTTTCCCTATATTTTAAATAAAGGCAAGGAGCAAATGTGCCTTACATAAAGAATTGACAATAATTATTTAGGGTTTTCACTGGAATATTAGAAACATAACACCCTTATTGAGATTTACATAACAGTTGTAAAAATAGTAAAAAAATCTGATTTGCCTTTCCCCCAGCTTTTAAGCTTATCAGGGTAAGCATTAGTAGTTATAATAATATTTTTAATTTGTGTGTGTGTAAATGCATATACACACAGACAAGGTTAAGGATGATAAACAAGTGAAAATACTGGTGTTGTTGCCTAAAATTCCTTTCAAATTAAAACTGGAAGTAGATATCTGTATTTCCATCTTTTGTCTGTGTTTCCTCCACCTCCCAACTATAGAATGGTTTGTTCAAGCCTTTTAAATTTACTTCACTATTTGTTTTAAATGTCAGAATCCTTTCCCATGTCTTCTAAAAATAAAAGCAGAGATGAGAGTCATGCTGGAAGGAACTGATAAGGTCATAATTATTTTCTTTGCTGTTTCAGTGACTTATATTGTAGCACTCTGTCGCTAAGGAAAGCTTGAGTGTAGCCTAATGAGGCTCATTATTAATAGTACTGTCTGCTTTTGATACAAATGAAAGTTTTCCCCATCTTTGGATTGTTATTTTTATATATTGAGCATGTAATCATTTATAACAGAAGAGAACAGACAGGAAAAGTATAAGCAGCAAGAAAAAGAAGTGTGATATCAGAACAACCTTAAGGCAACATTAAGGCAATACTCTCTTGTATCAAGAACAAAAAGTGACCTGCTGTCATAGATGATACTCTTTTCCCATCATCAATACTGAAAATTTTCCTCCTTCATAAAAAATAGAAAGTGCCATTGTCATATCAGATCATTATATACACTGTAAGCCTGTGTTATTCAAGGATTGCAGTTGGAACTTTTAACTAGTTTATGAAGTTTTTTAATAGGCATTATTTTTTTTTACATCTTTTTGAGCATAGATAATAAATATTCTGACTTCAGCAATAAGTAATAGCTCGTCTTCTTCCAAATAATATTCAACTTATTGTTTCCACGGTTTTATTGTATTCACATACACTTCCTTCATAACAGTGCTCATGTGCACTGAACGCTCTCTAATGAGAGGCAAGAGGTGGTCAAACACTAATGTGTAGGACAGCTGGATAGTTTCTGATCACTCCATTAAAATTCAAAAATAGTAAAGAAGATTCAGGATTTGCTGAAAAAAATAATTTTGAGTTTTATTTCAAACTGAGTATCTAGTGATCCCTTGGAAAGTGATTTTTTTTTCCTAAACTAAGGCATCATTTTATAGTGTTCTCCAGCACCAGCTGTTAGAAAAGTATTTTTTGTATCCCTTCAGAAATGTAGCAAACATAGTGAAAGTTTGAACAAAGATTTTATCTCTGATCAACAAAAATAACTCGATGTCACATATAAATAATCTTTAAAATAAAATTTTAAAAAGATAATTTACTGAATGTTGTGGAAAAGAACAAATGAAACAGATGAAGATCTATTGCAATGACTCACATGCCTGTGATTAGAAAGATGACAGAAAAAAATACAAAGAATTAAGGATTCCAAACAACTTAGAAAGAAAGAAGATGAATGAATGGACAAAGATCAATAATGTCAAAAGCATGCGAACTGTCAGGCGCCAGCAAAGAACTGATTGATCCAGAGCCTGAACTAATTAAAGTGCCATTGGTCACCTGTAGCTCTCCAGTTCAAATACTGTGCAGATTTCTAAAACAAACCTTAATCTTTGGAAGCAATAAATAGATGGCAGTGATTCACTTAGATGAGCACTCATCTGTCTGAAAGGCTTTCATTTTCCTGTGAAGGTGGGCTTAAAGCAAGGTTTCAGCTTTGTTGTTAATCACCATTCATTGGTTTCAATTCTTCTCACACCAGTGAAGTTTTATTAGCATAAAAATATCAAAATAAATGATCCTAACACTTAGGGATTTATAATTCTTGTCATTTATATGTTTATGTAGCTATTCAATATAATAGCATATTTCTCAAATTGCATTTAAATGAATTAGTTATTATTATTTTTTATTATTTATTATTACTATTATTATTTTACTGTTTTCTTCAGAGTTCTCTCATTTATTTTCATAGCTATATTACCTTTCTTAATTGTTAGATTCCTTTTTGAAGGTTGGCAAAGGTTTTCTTATTTGATTATATTCTTGACTTCAAATCTAATACAATATTCATTAAATCCATGTCTCC
>VWZS01000780.1:0-58623 GCA_013397075.1 Rhabdornis inornatus | reverse complement strand
TGGATCCCCATGGGCTGTGGGTGGATCTCTGCATTCCCCATGGATCCCCACGGGCTGTGGGTGGATCTCTGCATTCCCAATGGATCCCCACGGGCTGTGGGTGGATCTCTGCATCCCCTGTGGATCCCATGGGCCGTGTGTAGATCTCTGCATCCCCTGTGGATCCCTATGGGCTGTGGGTGGATCTCTGCATTCCCCATGGATCCCATGGGCTGTGGGTGGATCTCCATGGGCACAACTGCCTCACCATGGTCTCACCATGGCTGCAGAGGAATCTTGGCTCTGGTGCCTGGAGCACCTCCTGCCCCTCCTTCTGCACTGACCTTGGTGTCTGCATGTTGTTCCCCTCACATGTTCTCACCTCCTCCTCTTCTCTAGCTGGAACTAAAACTGTGCAACAACTCCCATTTTTGATTTCTTCTTAAATATGTTATTACAGAAGCGTTACTGCCGATTCTAATTGGCTCAGCCTTGGCCAGTGGCACATCCATCTTCAGAGCCATCAGGGATTGGCTCTGCCGGACATGGTGGTAGCTTCCACAGAAGCCATCTTCCATGGAAGCAGCTTCTCTCAGAAGCCACCTCTTTGGCTCCCCTGCTACCAAAAAACAAGACCATGCAAAACCAGCACAATGAGGAAGAGAGCCTAGATGCAGGTGCCTGTGTAGAACACATTAACAGCTTGATAGAAGAATGTCACCCATACCTGAAGTCAATGAACTCCAATATCACTGTCTCTTTCAATGTTTCAGGTTTCCTCTTCCAATGTTCTTTCTTTTCTCAGTCTTACTAATTTAATTTTGTGTCTAGTGTCCTTTGCTTGTTTTGCTGAACTGAATTGCTTAGATATTTGTGTCTCTCATTAAAATTAGTTTTGTGAAATTAAGGGTTTACTTTCTAAGCAGATCTATCTACAGCACAAAATATGACATATGATATTATACCATGTGCAAATTAAATTAATAAAGTTTATGTTTCAGAAGATTCCATTCTAAAATATTACATTACATGCATTTTGTGACACTCTGTCCAAAAACTAAAATCACTGTATTAAACAAAATATTTATTTATAAGATTTAAAAAAATGTGTTAGGTTTGAGCTCAGTAAAGATTTATCTTAATGTTTAAAACACTTTAAAATAGAGTATCTGTAATAAAAAGCATGATAAGAAATAAACTGAATTATCAGTTCAGAGATATATTGAGAAATTCACAATTCAAAAATGTTTCTGGAACCAGGGCTATAAATACAGTTTGCTATATGATGTCTCTGAAAAAGGAAGATTTAAATATGGCATCCAGAATTTTGACCATCTATTCATTTTTTGAATGAAGATGACCTATACTACCACAACATTAATGAAATAAAATAACTTCTTTGAAAATGTTTCTAGTAAAACTGATGCAAAACATTTCTCAAACTAGGTTTACATCACTGAGATACAGTTACTAAATTTTCTTAATTAAAAATTGAGTCATGCTGCTTTATTAGCATTTTCCTTCAATGTTTATTTGGTTTTGCCTGGTTTTTTGCTTGTAAAAAAAGTTTTAGATAGTAGTAAATCTCTTCTTGACAGAAAAGTAAAAGCTGAATTTTATGCACTTTACATACCTAGGAGAGGCCTTATAATGAAATTAAGCAGATTTTTCTGCACACAAAATAATCTACTCTGAAACCTTAATCTTAGTTTCTAATGAGTAATATTTTGAGAATAAAGTAGAATTTTACTGCATTTTTTACAGAATCTAATGTAAGGTCTCTTCAGACATGTACCGCTGAACAGCTACGACATTAACATCCTTTAAAGAGATTTTTTTGATGGCCAGACAAGCTGAGGTGGATCTCTAGTCCCAGTTATTTAACCAGCAAGCATATAGGGCTTGAGAAATGTAAATGCAATGCCATAAATAAGTGATTTTGGTTTACTTTTCTGTCATGCTTGGCTTTTCTTGTATATTTTGTGATAGGTAAGTTTAGTCAGAAACTGAATAATATTCTCGAGAGTTACAACTCTCTGTTAACAGCTGGCAGTTTCTATTGTCAAGCCCTTCACCTTGGTTCTCAGTGTTTTACATAAATGCATGAAATACAATTTTTTTTTTTATTTGCTTCATTCCTAGACTGGAAGCCAAACTTGAGAGTTTAACTGCACTTGAAGGATCTTCAGTCTTTTATTTGGTCATAAACAAAAATAATTGCTTTAATTAGAGCCACTGAGATGCCCCTCTCCCAGTATGAAAATATCTGACACTGAAACTGAACATTTAATTTGTTTGCCTAAACGTAGTTGCCTAATGCTAGGTAAGATTCCTTAAGGTATCTCGCATTCTTTACAGTTAGTGCTCCAGAAAAACACAGATCTTATTTAGGTCACATTCATTTCTGTTAATTATGGATGTCTTAGATACTGTAATTATCTCAGCTCCTAACACTTTCAGATAGCTTGGAAGTATTGTGAGTAACAACAAATTCAGATTCCCTGTTATGCTGGTGAAAAGTCTGGATAAAATTCCCAAACCATCACATCTTCACTATGTTTCTGTATATTTAATTGAAAATAAGAGTTGCATGAAAGTATTTTAGAATTTGTTATTTCATGTTTAAGAACTTCCACTATACCAATGAAAAGTTGTGAATTTCTATGAAACTTTATAAAACAAGACATGTAAAATGTATGTAAATTATCTGTGAAACTTTGAAGAGTTTTGTTGCCATGATATATTCTCTTTATGAACGAGCTGAAATTATTTATTACTTATCTGAAAAAATCACCTTAGAATAAAAGTGAGATGTGCATTGAGCTTCAATTATTAAAAGAACATGTCCATTTAATGGACCTCTGCCTATCACCTATTATAAAAGTATGTTTAAAACTTGTCCAAGATACAAAAACATCTACTTTCCTTCAATTTTCTTGACCTCTCTTTTTCTTTCCCCTTTTTATTGTCCTTCCTCTGTTAGAATTTCTGTGCTAAAAAATGACAATGACACATCTGAAACCAAATTGCTAGCCTGACAGTAGGGAAGAAATGGACACAGAGGCAAAATCACTTTTGTAAATATACTTGAACTTTTCAGTATAAAAGATCCTGCCTGTTATTTGACAAATTTAATTTTTTCCATTTCTGTCTTTCTGTGTTAAACTTTCTCTTTGTAATGTTAACACTAGAAGTTTTTGAAATACATTAAGACATAAAAGTAAATTGGAAGCACTTAGCCATTGCTGTGTTATAAAACTCTCTTCTGAACTCTAAGAAGAAATTGATGCTCAAAAGATGATAATGGGATTTAAGTTAGTTTGAAACTAATGAACAATAGCTTCAATAGCTTCATCTGATAAATGTTTTAAGAAAAAGGGTGGAATTCTCTAAGGAATTAATAAATTTGTTATCAGAACCAAAAGGAAAATGGAATGTAGACACTTAAATTTTGATCCTGAAAACACATTCATCTGCTATTTCAATAGGTGACTTAGAGCTGGGGGTTTTTGTTCTTTTTATTTCCTTCTTTTTCTTTTAATTGTATTGTTCTTTGGCAAACGGAAGATCTATTCTGACTCATATATAGAAATGTGTTTAATTAGAAGCAGTAAATCAGTGTTTTGTCTGTTCCTCATTGAATCATCACAGACTAAAGGAGACATGAATCTCATTTAACATTGGTCATCCAACAGATAGTATCTAATTTAAGCTTGTTGTCAATAGTGATTTATCCCTTCCTAAGTAAGATGTCAGACATAATCAGGATGAACTTTATTTCCAGGTTCTGACTTTTCTTCACAAACTGTAGAGAGAAAATTAACTTAGACTAGATACTAAAGATAAATTATAATACCTGGATCAAAATGAACCCTACTACATCTGAAACGCTTCTTATATATTTTGAGATGCAGTCACATGGTTTTGATTTGTACCTAATTATGCTACATCCCATTAAAGCAATCTGTTCCCTACAAAGCAACCACTTTTTTGGTGAGTTTTTTTAGACATGGGTGATGCTATTCGTCTTTAATAAACATTCCCTGTGATTCCAGATTTTGAAGTATGAAAGTTCGTCACCATTTTTCTGCATGTAATTTTTTTTTTTTTTTTAAAGCCTCCAAACTAATGAACAGACCATTCTCTCCTCTGCTCTGGAGAGACCCCATTTGGAGTACTGCATCCCACCCTTGAGTCCTCAGCACAGGACACTGACTTGTGGGAGTAGGTCCAGACTAGGACTATGAAAAGAATTAGAGGGCTAGAGCACTTCTCTGAGGAAAGGCTGAGAGAGCTGCATTTGTTCAGCCTGGAGAAGACTCTAGGGGCATCTTATTGCAGCCTTTCCTACTTAAATTGAGTTTGTGAGAAAGATGGGGAGAAACATTTTAGTATGACCTGTAGTGACAGGACAAGGGGTAATTGTTTTAAACTAAAGGAGAGCAGATTTACCCTAGTTATAAGGAAGAAATACTTTGTGATGAGGATGGTGAAACACTGAAACAGGTTTCCCAGAGAGGTGGTAGATAGAATTATAGAAATCATTAAGGTTGGAAAAGACCTCCAAGATCATCAAATTCAATCTATGACTGAAGATCACCTTGTTAACTAAAACACAGCATGAAGTGCCACATTCGTTCACTTCCAGGGATGGTGATTCCACCGCTTTCTTGGGCAGCCTGTTCCAATGCTTGAAAACCCTTTCTGTGAAGAAATTCTTTCTGATATCCAACCTAAACTTCCTCTGGTACAGTTCAAGGCCATTTCCTCTTGTCCTGTTGCTGGTTCCTGGCAGAAGTAGCTGACCTTCACCTCACTACAATCTCCTTTCAAGATAGTTGTAGAGAGCAATGATGTTTCCTTTGAGCCTCCTTTTCTCCAGGTTAAACAACCCCAGCGTCCTTAGCCACTTCTCATAGGAGCTGTGCTCCAGCCCCTTCATTAGTTTGATTGCCCTTCTCTGGCCCACTTCAGTACCTCAATGACTTTCTTGCAGTGAGGGGCTCAGATTGGACACAGCACTCAAGGTGTGTGCCCTCACCAGTGCTGAGGGACAATCCCTGCCCTGGTCCTGCTGGCCACACTACTGCTGATACAGGCCAGGATGCCATTGGCCCCTTTGGCCATCTGGGCACACACTGGGTCATGTTCAGTTGTGTCAATGAGCAACCCCACGTTCTTTTCTGCTGAGCCATTTTCCAGTCATTCTTCCTCCATCCCTGGAAACGTTCAAGGTCCAACAGTGACGATTCTGAGCAACCAGACCTAGCTAAAGATACCCCTGCTCACAGAAGCAGCAGTTGAACTAGATATCCTTTACAGGACCCTTCCAACCCAAACTGTTCTACAATTCTATGATACAGATTTCCAGATTTCCCCTTGAACCACCAATATTCCTATGATTATTTAACTGTATAGTATCAAATACTAGTGTCAAAGAAAATAAATTATTTAGTGCAACATTTGTTTTATTTTCTTTAACATTTGGATACGAGGAAAATAAATATCATCAACCACTTCAGCTGGAATTCTGGCCTTCAGCTGAGTCTGGGCTCAAAATATTATGTTAAAGTAGTTCTGAATGTTTCTAAGTACATATTTCTTCATCTAATTAATTGTTGTGGCACCCTCATAAACATGGACTCTATTTGTTTATTCTAACAACTTTTGATTTTACTCTGGCAGTAAAGTGTCTGGAAAACAGTAAGAATCAGTTCTCTTCATCTGCAAATTTGCTCATGTTCTTAACTGAAGAAATTGTGATGAATAATATACATATTTGTCTAATTTTTACTATTTGTGTAGGAGAACTGTTTGTACAAGCATTAATCATATCTGTCTCAAGGTCAGTAGCAGATTAGGAATTAGCTTTTATATGTGAATAAGGTTGGATGAAAAGAAATATGAGTTGCAATTTCAAAATATGTCTTTTATAACCTTGATACTCTGATACTCAGAATCTCAGTAAATGGAATTTATTGATCTTGGTATAAATAGTTGTGAGTGAAAAACAAAGCGGGAGAGGACTAATTCAGCTCTAATTAGTCAAACATCAAGCTATTCAAGAATGGGAATACAAAGATAAATTATCAGAAAAGCTGTCAAGAATAGCAAAATTATCTTGTATTATTCAGCATTGTTTCCTACTTAGTTTGAATTAGAAAACATTATCTCAATTTCTGTACTAATTTACTGCAATATTGTTTTGAATTTTCTGAAAAAGTCCCTGGTTTTGGTTAAGAATTTATACTTTCATTACTGAAATTTTGATAAAGAATTGAGAATAAATGTGATACACATACAGAATTTTAGTGGAATATATGGTATTTTAATAGTAACCTGCCAAAATCTATTTGGTTTTTAGAAATAGATTCATTTTCAACAACAGTAAATATTCAAATGGCTTATGTGTAAAAATCAGAGGTCTATTTTCTTTTTTGCTTTACATGCATGAATAAAAGATTACAAGGCATAATGAAGTCCTTGTGGAAATTTCTGAGTGTCTGCATAATTTGTAAGCTTACCTGTACAGTTATAAAGCTTGTGTCAGGATTCTACTGGAAGGCGACTGTATACCATGCAAGAACTTCAGAATTTAAGTGTCGGAAAATTTTATCATGTCACTATATGATATATCTAATCACATCTGTTTAACTTACACTTTTATTTCCATCAACTCTAGATATGTATATTTCATTATGAATATAGAAGTGATTAAATTATTAAGATGTAGGAAATATTTACTGTTAACTTTAATACATTTATTCATTGCACACTCTAGAAGTGTTAATGTATTTGTGAGATTTATTTTCCTTAAAATAAGCAGTAAAAGCACTGGAATTTTGAGGCAACATATTGATCATGTCAGATTAATATGTAGTACTGAGTGTGCAAAGTTAATGATTGTCATATTTGAAACCCTTTGAAAAGATAATGATGTTTACAGTTTCATCTACAGTAGCAAACCTGTAGGGTATTTGCTATCTGACCCCAGTGCTTTAAGTTCTGACTGAAAAATATACACCACTAAAATCAGGGTCATGGCTATCAGAATTTTATTTCATACCTTTGATGTTTCGACCATCAGGAGAATTCAGGTGGATTACATCTTTCTACTTTTTTGCAGAAAAAGAACATCTAAAGCATTTACTGAATTCTTCAGTACCTCATCATGTATAATATAGCATGTGTACAACATGAAAGAGTACAATGGTTTGCCAATGAAAACCTTGCTTCAGCTTTCTTATTAGGAACACAGTAACTATATATTCAAAAGCCGGGTGCTAAAATATTATGATATAACACGTGATAAATAATTCAACTTACTTTATTGAGCTTTCTGGGGGTTTCCTATAGACAATCAGTCTCATTACTTGTAAGGTGCTTATAAATAATTATAACTATTCCATTTGTCTTTAGGTTTTCGCATTTTAGGTTTGTTGCTTTTCAGAAATGGTTGTTTGGGCTACCTTTGTGTGTAGTAGGTAGCAAGAATATGATCAATCTTCTAAAAGTAATTAGTGCATCAATAATACAGCTATCAAACAACCATGATATCGATAGAGTAGCTGAATCAAGGAGGTATAGAAGATCTGAGGGAATTTGTACACATCAAAACTAAATCACTTCTTCATTCATTGTTTTAAATATTTTTCTTCTGTACAATATGTAACCACATTTCGCGTTTTATTCTTCTTTTCTACCTTCAATCATTAAGTTCTTAATCATTTAAAAGTCATTGCAAGCCAGATAACCAAAAACCGATAAGCCTAAGGTGGCTTAAGAATTTGAAGATACATCCAGTAGATTCTTATTAAGCCATACCCAATTTTCAAATAAAGGAATTTGGATCCTAAACTGCTTTTTCTCGACATCATTATTTACCACAAATTTTGTGGCCTATTTTCCTCCTTGAAATGAAGCTATCTTTTAGTTTTGTGGTTGCAAGGAAGGAGAGTAAAGATAGAAAATAAAAAATATTGAAAGGAAAAAAAAAATAAATTTGTTGAAATACAAACCACTCCTATGTCATTCAGTGGCTACCTATTAGCCACACGGTAAGGAAGTGATGTTTCACTATTAATGTGTATGAGTTTAATTTGAGTGATCCTTTCAAATCAGTTTATCTATTTCACAAAGATTTTTTAAAATATGATTATTAAAAATTTATAATATTTTATTCTGTGGGAAAATCATTACAGTTCTAAGGAACTGACAGACCCCTCAGTATCTTGTCTGGGAATAACAGTGATTTCCCTATCTTTGATAGTTCCTTTTTTTGTGTATGAACTTACACCATGCATTGAAATAAAAAGGCATAGCATAACATACCATTACACATTTAATAATTAATTTAGAATAGTTTAGCACTAGTATAGTCAATATCTTGCCTAACTTGTTACTTTCTGTTTGAATGCAAAGTAAGCATTAACTCAAACCCCACAAATAGTTAATTTCAGCTTCCAGTTAAAAATAGTGCATGACTCCTATCAAAAAGCTTCTGTTTCAGTTTAACTTTCAAAACCAGATACAAATGTCGCTGTGCATACTGTGATTTTAAAAAGAGAATGATATAGAAAATCTATTTTCGTTTAATCTTACAACTAAAATTCCTTTTGGAAAAAACACCCTTGTAATGTCATTATATTGCAGGTCACATACAAAAGGACAAGCATTAGTAATTCCTGTTTGTGTACATAAAGGTATATAAATAAGAATTAAATGCCCAGATCTGATGATATTTATTTTGTATCCTTATGTTCACTTCCATTCTGTTATGCTTAACTGTCAGTAAGAACTCTCAGAAATATCTTATACATTAGTTTTAAAAGGTATGAGACATAAAAATGAGATGTCTCAACATGTGCATTTTGTTCATTATTTGTCTCTTCCTTACATATTTTGCCCTTGGATTCTTTTACTGTCATTTCTATTTCCAGCAAGTCGATAGGATAGATAGCCAGACTTCCAAAAGCTAATATAACCCTTCCTGCAAGCAAGGTCATTCCTGAGGATAAAATATCACACAGTGTAATTTGATTAACTGCATCAAATGTCAAACTATAGTTTATACTGTTGGAAAACTTTCTTCAGAAACCTGACTGAATGCACATGTGTACACACACTATATATTCCTGATGATATCCTTATTAATGATATTGTTCTTAAAAAAATATAGCCACATAAGTAGAAACAACAGCTCACATCTGGGAATACCACCAAAGTATTCTACCAAGTGGGGTTAACGATTTTTTTTTCTCTTATATTCTGTACCATAAGTGCAGCTTTTAAAGAATATTATCACAGCCTAAAGTTTCTGAATAAGCAAGATTAAGTATGAGCAGTAGGTTTATCTTGCAATAGGGAGGATATCTCTTACCAGAATATTTTCTTAAGTCAATATTAAGATTCAACAAAAGTTTTTTTGTGTGTTATTTAGTTCTTTGTTTGGTTTGATTTAGTTTGATTTTTTTGTTTTGTTTTGTTATTGAATATTTCTGAGTAGTTACGCTTATGATGCTTTCAAAATAATGTCAACATTATTTTGCTTCTGCATTGATCAGAATAAAATTAAATCATGCTTTACTGCATCTTATCTGCACACTTCCCCCAGGAGAATTCATAAGAAACAGTGAAAGCCAAACTGGATGGTGTTAATAATTTGAAAAGACAGTTCAGGTCTAGAAAATTCATTTAATAGAACATTAGCATATATAGCTTAAAGACAGTATTCTTTACTGCTTGTGACTAAGAGAGTCATCTGGAGTAATGAAGGACCACAGGGATGCAGAGATCCACCTGAAGGAGACCCACACTTGCGCATGTGGATGCCTGAGAGGAGGCTGTGAGCCCATGGGAAGCCTGTGCTGGAGCAAACTCCTGGCAGGGACCTGTGGACCTATGGAGAGAGGAGCCCACACTGGAGCAGGTTTTCTTGTAGGACTTGTGACCCTCTGGGGAACACACACTGGAGCAGGCTGTGCCTGAAGGACTGCACCCTATGGAAGAGTGACCCACGTTGAGCAGTCTATAGAGAACTGTGGGATGGACTCACACTGGAGAAGTTAATGGAGAACTGTCTCCTGTAAGAGGGTCCCCATGCTGGAGCAGGGGAAGGACCCCTCTCCCTGAGCAGCAGCAGGAACAATGAGTGATGAACTGACCATAATCCCCATTTGCTGTCTCCCTGTGCTGCTGGGGTGCAAGGAGGTAGAGCTAGGAAGGAGGGAGGGGTGGGGAAAGATATTTTTAAGGTCCTATTTTACTTCTCATTATCCTGTCCCGATTTTTTTAGCAATAAATTCAATTAATATCTCCAGTTTGAATCTGTTTTTCCCATAATGGTGTTTGGTGAGTTATTTCTCTCTGTCCTTACCTCAAGGCATGAACTCTTTGTTATATTTTCTCTCTCCTGTCCAGCTGCAGAGGGGAGGGATGGAGAGGATTTGGTGGGTTCCTGGCATCCAGCCAGGGTTAACCCAGTAAACCAGTCAATGAGAATCCTGCTTACCTGGATTCATGATGCTGGTCTAAACTGGATTGGGTTTTGGAATCACTATCCACCAACTATACACATCCTGCATATTCAACCAGTTTTGTACTATATGTCACTAACTGATGTGGTTCTGTTCTTGCATCCACTCTACATACATCAGAGAATAGAGTCATATGTCATTTGGGTTGGAAAATATCCTTAAGGTCAATTTCAGTGGGAAAACACTGCCAAGTCTGTCACTAAACCATGTCTCTATGCATTACATCTACAAGTCTTTTAGGTACCTCTTGGTTTGGGGCCTCCATTACTCCCATGGACAGCCTGTTTTAATGCCTGACATCCTTTGTGGTGGAGAAGTTTTTCATGCTATCTAATCTAAAACTCCCCTGGCAAGGCTTGAGGCCATTTTCTCTCTTATTATTTGTTACTTGGGCGAGGATACCAACCCTCTTCTTACTATAATTTTCTTTTAGGTAGGAATAAGGTTTCCACTGAGCTTTCTTTTCTTCAGGATGAATGAACATCACTAACTCTTCCACCACTCCTTGTATAACTTGTGTTCCAGACCCTTCACCAGCTTTGTTGCTCTTCTCTGGATGTGCTTCAATGTTTCAGAGTTTTTCTTGGAATGAGTGGCCCAAAACTGAACGCAGGACTTGAGGGGCAGCCTCAATGATGCCAAGTACAGGGGAATGATCACTGCCTTAGTCCTGTTGGCCATGCTATTTCTGATGCAAGCAATCCCTTGTATCAGAAATCTCCCTTTATCAGAAATTACTGGTGTCCAGTTCTGGACTAGATGTAGCACATTCCCAGACCTGGATTTATACTATATTTTTATATTTAATCAACATTTTCCTTAATTTGTAAGTTATTAAAATTTTTTTCAGCTGCAACGTATTTTTTTTTGCTGCAGCAGTGAAGCCAGTTAATAGTTGAATGGTAAGCAATAAAATAGAAATCTGAAAATCCAAAACAACAGATTTTAAAGTGCATACTCTAAAAGCATAATAAAAGAGTGTGTCTTTTCTTAGCAAAACAAGGAATCTAAGTCTAGTGTTGCTCTTTCGTAACCTGCAAAAACGTTTTTTTCTGTGGAATAATAGCCATTTAAAGATATTAGCTATATGCCTCTTATTTTATTTAACACTTTCTTGTCTGTTGCAATAAATGCAAGGCCATAGCTCTGTAAGATAGTGAGGAAGATACATCGTCCTAATGCCACTAACTCAGAAATATTGTTTTTTTCATATCTGGGGAGTTTCCTTTGGGAATGCTTCATCAATTAACAGAAGTTCATGGATCATTATGTTGTCTGAGGAATGATCTATTTTCCCAATTGAATTATGCATTATCATGTTGGCCATATTACTACTAGAGCCTTGCTATACTTTCATTAGTATTCTTAAGATTGGACAACAATTAGAATTTAAAGTAAAACTTTTGCAGACATACCACTTGAGTTACCCTAATTTTGATACTAGAAATAAACTGATAATGAATTTCCTGAAATATATCTCACTATGAATTATAGAGAAATGAACTTGAACAGGTGAGAAGAATTTGATGAGATGTTTTCATTATCTGTTAGTTAATGTGTTTCCTCCAATCCAAAGTAAAATGTAGTTATAGAAATGCGTGATTTGCAGTCACTGGCAGTACAGACAGCTGTTGTATTCATGGAGGTAAATGCTCAGCAGTTATGCAAATTTTGACCTCACAATTCCCTTTCCTTTTATAAGCCTTTCTTTTGTTATTTAGATTATGTAAGTACTCCCTTCTTCAGCATTAAGAAAAACACTTTTGCAATTCAAGACACTGAATCATCACTCATGATTCTGTTATGTCATAGCCTTTCAGAGAGAAATTTACCTAGTTGCTGGATGGCAGTATGTACCACACTGTTCGTTTTATCTTTTTTGCTTTGTCTATATTATCTCCACCTTAAGACTGATCATATATATTAAAGTTTTTTAGCAGGTAGGTTGACCTAATTTCTTTAGACTATTTCATTCACCTTTATATGTGTTTTTGTGAAAAAGAAATTGCTGTTTCAAATTTAATTCTATAAAATACAACTATATTCAATGACTGGTTAAGTTTGCTGAAGACAATCACAGTGTTAGCCCAAAGGCAATAACGTCTGAGCAGAAGTTCAAGGACATCCAGTCACAGTCTCACCTGTGTGTGTTGCCTGGGAATTTGTTCGCCACACCAAAACCTATCAGAATGTGTGCAGCAATTTGATAGTATAGATAATTGTCTATGTTTTTTTGCTTTTTGATTACTAGTACATTGTAGTGTATTTGTTTGTTAGTTTAGTATAGTGTAAGTAATTTCTGTTTATTTGATATCATAGCATTTAAATAAAGGGGAAAAAATGTTGTATTCGGCCCAATATGAATATAACTACAGAGAATTTTCCTGATAGTTGTAATGCCCCAATCTATTCAGCAGCTTTAGGGAAAGGTAGTTGGATTTACCCAGGGCAGCAAGGAGGAGAAACTACAAAATTCTCCAGATGTTCAAAATCAACTTTTACTTGCCAGTCAGCCATTCCTCCAGTCTCCTGCAATTGTGATTTTTAAGGGAAAATAAGGCAGTATTTTTTTTTTTTTGCATTAAAAAAAAAAAAGTAATATTGTAAAATAAAACAAAACAGAACATTACAGCCAAACAAAAAGGAGAAAAAATCCTTTTCCTTTTCTTTTAATTCTTGTCTGCTGAATAATCATGGATTCTCATCTTGTTTGGGATTGGTAGGCTACATGCAGTTATAGAGTCCTTAAGAATTAGATACTCTTCATGTGAGAGTCTTGCCAGGTCTGTCTTCTACATACTTTTCTACTCTTCTTTCTTATACTGGTGCACAAAAAAGCAAAGTCTGCATTGCATAATCTTGGGGATGATCTCAGTCAAAAGGTATCAGCTTCTGACGTCATCTGGACAGGTGTTTTGAAGGTCTACAGCATCGGAAAAGGCTGGAAGGAAGAAAGCTAGAAGAACTGTTGCCAGAAAGAAAGAAGAAAAACTCTTAGATGGTGCTTGGGAGGAGATAAAGGTTGAACAGGTCTCTAGCTCTCACTATGAGCAACCTTCACAGCTGTGATTTGGGAGTTTTCACATCAAAATAGAGAAAATAATGCAGATTAATGTACAATCAGTATAGACTTGAGTATCATTCTATATTGCTATTTAAAGGATAACTTAGATAAGTATTAAAGTGATGATGGGGGTGTGGTGGGTTTTGGGGGTGTTGGAAGCGAAGGTGGGTTTTTTATTTGTTTGTGGTAGTGATGGAAAATAATTTTCTTTCATCTAATTAAAAATAAATCTTGATAGTGTTAAAAATCATTATGCTTAGGTTGTGAAGAGAGAGAAATATCAGAAGTAATTAGGATTTCATGTATTTTCAAGTTAATTGCAGTGTAAAGTAAAAGCACTCTCAAGGGTCATCCTTTTTCTTCTCCATGTACTCACAAAGTACAATACACCACACCACAATGAGCCACCAAGGTGTAAATAGTGAGAGAGAGAGAAAATCTGTTACTAGAACATTAGTTCAACAACCCAATACTTCTTAACCAACATTTTAAGTAAGGGCATGTAATTAAGCAGGCAAATTTTGCAGAGTATTCTGAGTTGGAAGGGAGCCTCAAGGACCAAGTCCAGCTCTTAACTGAATGACTCGTACAGGGGTTAAACCTGCAACCTTGGTGGTACTTGCACCATGCTCTAAAAACTGAGCTAGTCAGAGAATTGCAGTTCTTACTTTTCCTGTTCCCCTGCCTACACTCCTCCTCTATCACTGATTTGGAGATTAGACAATGAGCAAAGGAATTGAAGTGAAAATATTATATGAAATTAGAAGGTGTTTCGAAAATCCCAATGGATTGAAGGCCAGCACAGTTCATAATCTTTCTCATTGCATTGTAAAACGTTAATGGCTTAACTTCTCTACAAATTGAGAAGAGATATAAGAAAAGGTTCTTCAGACCCTTGTCTTGTGTTAAAATGAAAACTGAGATCAAGAGCAAATGTCTTTGAAAGGGATGAAAATGCTTTTTCTATTTGTGGAGTTTGGATGGTAGTAAAGTATCCAATAGTATTGTCTGATAGTATTGGTGTAGTTTTTGTGTCTACTTCTACATTCCTGGTCATATTTTCCACTTCTGAATTTGCTGCTAAGGACAGATAACACAGCATCCTATTTTGCTTTGACCAAAAAGTGACTATTTTTTAAAAGCCCATTAATTTGTGTCAACAACTAATCTGCTCATACTGGCTTTTGGTTTTTCTGTTTTGTTTTGTTTTTTTTGGTTTTTGTTTGGTTTTTTTGTTTTTGTTTTTTTTCATATTTAGAGATATTTTAATTTCTGATTATGGCCACATGAGACCATTGACAAAGACTGAATGAAGGCTACCAAAAGCTACATCATTTTAGACCTTTATATTCCATACACTACTGTGATTTTCATCCATCTAAGGAATTTCCAGGGTTATGCTGTACATACATGTTTCTGGAAAATACTGAAGAAATCAAGAATTATTTTCTTCAAAGGGTACAGCTGTTGCATTTACAATGCCAAGTACATTATATCAGATAGGACAAATCATATGTCCATTTTTTGTATATATAGACTTGAAATACAAGCGGTATTTAAAGTTAATGCATGTCTCCATTTCTTTTAATTGTCATACAATAAAGATGTGCTCTCACAAGAGATCTGTGAGTTAGTACGGAGTTTAATTTGATCTTTTAGCATGTAATGAAAACCCAGTCCTTAGGGACTCTGACATAATTGAAGTTCATCTCTAATGTTACTGAATTCAATTTGTGTGCAGTTTTCTTTTTTTAATGAGAAACAATTGTAAGACAATTATAAGATGCATAAAAAGAAAGAGGAGAAAAATAAATTATATAAATTCTCTCTTTTTATGTTTAAACATCAATTCTGACTAAAGTTGATGAAATGAGAAACATTGTACAATTTATACTCACCCTTCAATGTCTTGAGATAAGAATGAAGTTAGTTTGAAATGTATTTTAATGAGGAAAAACATCTAGATCCAGAATATTTTCCTTTTAATACAGTTGGAAAAATACTCGAACTTGAGTACATAAACTTCTGATGTATGGCTTAATTTTAATAATTGCTAACAATGAAACGCAATGTGTATGAAAGTTATGTGAATTGAATGTGTTAAAAAAAGCAGAAAATGAGAAAAAAGAAAAAGAAAAGAAAATAAAAGAAAAGAGAAAACAGAATTAACAGAGCTACTAAGTAGGAAAGGAAGTATTCTAGAACAAAGTAGATACAATATATATGAAACAGAAGGGCTTGATAGAAAATGGTTCTTTATTGCCATAAATAAATTTAATCTAAACTGCTCAGTCTTAAGCTTCTTTCAGAAAATCCGGGAGTTACTTGCAGGACATTTGGTAACACATACTGTTTCTAAAGAAAATAAACATAGACTACATATTGTGATATCACTGCTACAGGCATCCTAAGTGTAGGCTTTCCATATCTGTCGTACAGTTTTCTAAAACAAGGGGGAAGAAGAAACACACATTCTCCCCACTACTATTCCCATGTAGTGAAGAGTGATGTAGCACTTAAATACAAATATGTTTCATTAAGTGATGGATTCAGGGATAAAATTTTTTAAACTATCTTCTGCATCTTCATTTGTGCACCATCTGGAAAGGCCCACAGTTAATCTTCCCAAAAAATGTCAATTTCATGCATTAATGAAAAATAGTCTGTTATGGTCAAAGTCTCTTTTGAGATATCTGGACAGATTATGATGTCCTATACCTAGGTTTTTGTGCACATTTGAACTTTGGTAAGTATGACAAAAAGGTTTATAGATAGAAACAATGCAGATTTCTATACTTCAAAAACTTCTTCATAATCATTGGAGAGAACTTGGCTCCTCTAGGGTGAATTTAATTTGGTTTCTTGTAGGCTATTAATTTTATAGTAAGGAAAAAAAAATCCTGGGACTACAAAAGAAGAGGGAATAGTTTGATTCCAGTCTAGAAGTCATACACATGCCTGGCTATATTCCTGAAATTCGTATCTAAGTTCCTGTGAAACATCAATTTCAAAGACTACATATCCAACTTATCCTATTACTTCATGTTTCTAGTTGTATCTGAGCACCATTTAGCCTCACAGTTGCTTTGAGCATCAATCTAAGCCAGTTTTTGTTTGTTTGTTTTTTGTATATAATGCCTTCTGCTGTCCCAGCACCTACAAACAACTACACCACAGAGGCAGAAAGACTAATTAAATTAGTATTATTGCTAAAGAAATTAAAATTTCTAGTTGAAGATGTCCCCGTTCATTGCAGGGGGGATTGGACCAGATTATTTTAAAGATCCTTTCCAACCCAAATAATCTTATGATTCTATGATAAGTCACTGGTTCAAAAACAGCAGAACTGTTCTGTGGGTACTAACCAGATCTGAGGCAACCTCACTTGGAAACTGAATGAAATCAGCCACATTTGATGTTGCGGTTTTTAATTTCATAAATCTGGTTTTAGCTCAGTAAACTCTCTAGGAATTTAAATGGGATCCACCTCTTAATTCCAGATGCTTAGAATGGACACAGACATCTGAGTTAGGCACTGCAGGCTATCATTACAGTCACTTACCCTTCACTGTCAAGGGATAAATATGAATACATTTAGGGAGTGATTCTTTTAATCCTAAAGTAGCTGCCTGAAAAAGGGTACACTAATTTCTCCTCAGAAGTATTTTTTCTTTTTAATTTATTGATCATAAGGTATGATGATGATGAAGAAGACTTACTCAGTATATGGAATTATAACATTAAGGGAGAAAAGCTGACACATTTGCACGCGTGGTGCTTCAGGAACTTTGACAGACTGCTGACTGATTTATGTAGGGCAGAAAATGTGTGATCAACATGAGGGGACAGACAACTAGAAAACTCTCTGACAGTCCCCGAAGAGAAGGAATGGAAATCTGAGGATTACTTTGAATTGCCTTTTAAATTATAGGGAACCTTGTATTTAGTTTTGCCACCTTTCTTTTTCTCAACTAATCAATAAGGTGTTAATTCAGACTGTGTTTTGCATAATCACGGGGAGATTTACTTTCAGCTTCTTGCTATCAATAAATTAACTTTGTGTTAGTAGGGTTTTGTAAGGGTTGGGTTGTTTTTTTTCCTTCTTTTTCTTCTCTGAAAAGCACACCCTGATAACTTATGAAATAGAAGTTTCTTTCTGAAGACATCAGGATTTTTCTTTCCCTTGAGAAGATGTATTGGCACAAAGAACAAAAAAAAAAAAAAACAAAAAAACCAAACCAAAACAAGACAAAACAGAAAAAACAAAAAAAAAAACCAAAAACAAACAAACAAAAAACACAGACAAACAGAACAAAACAAAACAAAACAAAACAAAATAAAATAAACAAAAAAACAAAACAAAAAAAAAAGCAGGACTGTAACACAGGACTGTAACAGTACTTGAAACAGACAATCCTCAAGGTAGTGCATGCAAATGCATTTACTCTGTCTGTAGATCCGTGCCCAGGCCTTTCTTCCCAATGCAGTGTGTGCTTGCACCCTAGAGGGATCTGGTATCATCAGAGATCTGCTGTGAATTCAAGTAATGGTTGTGGACCATCAGTGGGCTTTCTCAGGCCACACAGAAGCAGCTCAAGTATAGCTGCCAGGGAAAGGACATTGTATGGAAGATTTAAGAGGTATGGGGTCATGTTAAATCCTGTTTTGGGGAGTTAAAGGTCAGAGCCATCCTTGTTGAGCTTCAGAGGCAGGGCAGCAGGGGAGAGGTGACATCCAGGGAGGGGCGGCTGTTAACGCTGCAAGGAGATGACAGCTAAGAGAGAAGTGGAGATTATGGAATAATGAAGGTAAGTTCACTGGTTTTATAGTGGGTTCCTTCTGTGGTTATTACCTGTTCAATGCATCCTGGTTGACATGACCTCTGTTCCCATGAACAGTGGCAAATTGAAACAGTAATGGATTAATATTCTGTCTACACTTCACAAAAACAATTACAGAAATACCAAAAAACTAGTCAAACCAATTAAATGAAACACCTTGAGTGAGATAATTTTTCAAAGTATTTCCTTACCTCTCATGGAAGTTTTGATTGCTTTCCAATAGCACCCCATCATAACTTTGTGAAGGCTGGAAAAGTAAATCATGTTACAAGACATGGTGAAAGAAAGAAAAACATAATTCATCCAGAAAAAGAAAGTCAGGGCTGGGTTTTTTTTTCTGGTTGCTGTTTGATTGGTTTGTAGTTTTTTGTTTGTTTGTTGTTTTAAGTAACAGCAGAACATGTTGCTATATGTATTTTTCCTAGGCAGAAGTTATTCAGACTTCCTGTATTTATTTTATGCCATCTGAAGTCCTCAGTACTTTATCAGAATGATAAGAGGGTGCTGTAAGAATTAACTATTACAAATTGTGAAACACCATGATAGAAGTTATAAACACCTGAATAAGCAGAGCCCTGGACTGTTTTATAATTTACAGAATAGAATACATTCCTCTAGAGATAAAAGAGGTGAAATGAACTCAATATTATTTTGCAAAGATGAAATTCAGAGAAAAGAGTGTAGTCCATAAAAGTTAATATTATCAGCGCCACAGTAATTTTAGCATTCTACCCAGATGTTAGTAAGGATGTTTGTTGATCATCACATGCTTATTAGTATTTTTAGAAATTATTACATTCCTACAATTTCGCAAGATATTCTGCATGATCTTTTTTGTTATTGTGAACTACTTAACCCTTACTTTTGTTGATCAATCAAGTCAAAGCGGGCAAAATGGATTTTTTGACATATGTTGGAATTTTGACATACTTTAAATTGACACATTAAGTTATGTCTGTCGATCAATTCCTTTATCTGGAAGGTATAGTGAACATACCTGTAGTTTAAATTCCAGAGAGCAGCTGATTCCATGTACTGCTGTATGGTGAATGAGATCTGTGAAATATTTCATGTTGATATATGTGCAGCTTGACAAAAGGAAAAATAAACAACATAGATGTTTCTTGTGATGTTAAAGTGACAAAAATAATAAAGAACAGCACAAAAGAAAACACACCAGGAGAAGAAAAAATACCAAATTCGTTTGTATTGTCCTAGCTGTGAGGGTTACAGTGAGCTCCTTTAAATTTAAATTCTTGTCTTGCAGTACTTTAGACATAGTTATTTGGAGTACTGCTTAGAACCACCTGAAATATTTACCCAGACACTGGCTTCCCACACATCATGTAGTTGAGCATGTTTTAAATACCAGAAAGTGGATCTTGGCAATAAGACTTGTTTTGTTCTTTAAGCATTCCTTTTAGCTCTCATTCCTGCTTCTCCAGTTCTGTTAAATGATTGCGTAGCTCTTCATATCCAAGAAAGTCAATGAATTTAAAACACACTCTTGTTTTCTGCCTGCCTCCTAAATGCCACACATCTGTTTAACTAGGACAACAGGGTGGACATTTCCAGAATAAATACAGTTGTTCACACAAGGATATCTATATTCCCAGAAAGGAAGTTCTTTGGAGATTTGCACAAATTAAAAATGTCTGTGCAAATAATATTTTCCAACCAAACAGAGATTATATTCTGCATAGTTAAATCAGGATTTGCATTTTGAAAAACTATCTTCTCTTTCTTATTGCTATTTACTTCTACATAAAAGCAAGTAACTTCAGTGAACAAGCACCAAGGAATTTTTGGCAAGGGCAGAATGATCATCTACTTGTTCTAGCTGTTACTGCTTGAGCAGGGGGCTTGGACTAGATCATCTCAGGAAGCACCTTTCAATCTTGATGACTCTTTTTCTATGAGTGTAATATTGATGATGAAATATATAACTAAAAAACCCCAACAAATAAAACCTGTAGTACTCTCACTTGCAAAGTTACTCCTAGATGTTTGATATTATAGACCTGAAGGACAATGTAAAGACCTTGCTCTGAGATTTCACACTGCACTCTGATTAGAAAGGCTTTCTAACCATATCATAACATTCTTTAGTTTCTCTTTTGACAGTATTAGGTCAGGAAACATGAGTGTAAGACATCTGGAATTAAGGACCCAGCTAATTAGCCGGCATATTATGTTTTTAGAGTTGTCATGATGTTTGGAATTTTTCGCCAGCTTATTTAGAATTAGTAACCAGTGTTTTGGAAAATTAAGAGACAGCAGTTCTATAACCATCTATTTGGGAAAAAGAAATTCTCTCTTAATGAGGATTCCTGAAATAACTTTTGGCATTTTAACTTTTAATGGAAAAAGCTTACAGAACACAGTTATTTCTGTAAGTCTTGGCTTCTATCATAATGTGAGGCACTGCAGATATAATTAATTTGATATAGCAGTTCCATTCCATCCTAATTCTTTTAGTAATATCATTAAGATATTTGAGTAACATGCTCAAATTATATCCATACCTGCTCTGGAAGGAGAGAAGAGTCACAGAACAAAACAGAGACTGTAGATTCTATTATTAATTACTATGCAGAAATAATGACAAGCAATTTACTTTTGATAATGATATCATAGAGTAACTTAGATTAAGATGAGCTGTATGCTGCAATTACAATGTGAAAGGATAAATTTTGAAAGTGTCTTGGAAACCATGTACACTACAAAGTACCCTTGAAATGTCCCTATATTCTAGTGACAAAGAAAACAAAAACAGAAGCAGAACTGTCAATTCAATAAAATATTTGAGCTGAATTTCAGTGCATAGGAAAGCATAGCCCTGGCTTTGCCTCTTCCTAAGGATCCACTTATTCACAAAACAAACCTCATTTATGTCACACAGCTCTTTACAAGATGATCTTTCGTGAGCTTTTTTTCAAACCTCCATTCAGCAGTGAAGTTGTTCACATTATTGACTTTTTGCACAACATGCTCTCATTGTAATCTCGGAATCTCATTTGAGATGTCGTGGAGCAATTTTATTTCTCAACAATAGTATTTATGAATCTCATTGTGAAATAATCAGTTTAACCACTGCAGGTAATACATGCTCTTTACAGTATTGAAAATCGAATTAGATTGGTATTTTTCTGAACATTACTACGATTCAGCAGATTAACTTATCCTGGGGCCTTATGCTCAACTAAAAAAATCCAAAAGGAAATTACTTTTTGTTTGTCAACATCATATATCTTTCTACTCCTAGATATCCCAGATGCCTTATAGTTATTTGTTTTAAAAGACCTAATCAAGTTTCCAACCAGGTAAGCTATCAAATAGAATTTCATTCTATGCACAAGACTGCAAGTGTTTAAAATCCCAACAAAGACCCTTACTTCAATAGAGATTGAAGTAGATAAAATTAATATATGTCTTGTATTACAAAATTAGATTAGATGTTTACAATTATCTATCTTAATTCCAAAATCTATGAATTTGTGACCTATTACTTAATAAAAAGAAATGGTTGTTACTTCAAAGTAAAATATGGGAAAAAGGTCCAATCATAAATCATGAACCCTTCCCAAACTAAAACTTTTCTCTTCTTTCAAAATCTAGTCATGGGGCATCAAAAGTATGTCATCATGAACTCATAGACCAACTCGATTATTTTCTGTACTGACAATAGATAGACTGTGGAGTTCTCCTTTGTCCCCTGGAATGCAGTGTTTTCTAAAAAAAACCCCAAGTTACAAACAAACAAACAAACAACAAAAAACAACAACAACAAAAAACCACAAAACAAAACAACAAATAAAAACAACTAAAAAACCAACAACAACAAAAAAAACCAAACCAACCAAACAAACAAAACAAAAAAACACCTGAGAAAAAAAGCAGAAGAGGATAAGGAAATTGAGACTCAAATACATAACTATGTTAGTGATATGAACATCAAAGTCATTTTTTCAAGATGTATCAAAGGTACAATTGTAATTAAACTACTCTCTGATATATTAATGAGCATTGTAGAAAATGATACTGTAATATGAAGATAAATTCACTTATGCATTCCATTAACTTCAGAAAGGAAATGTTACTAGTAGAAGATATCTGATGATACTTGATACAAAACCAGAAAATCAATTGTCAATTTAAGAAAAAAGTATCCAGACAGGTAGTGTGAGGTTGACTACAAACAATATAAAGATTACATGTTTTTCCTGAAACACAAAGGAAAGCACAATACTCTGTGATGGTTTTACACAACTAAATGCTAAGCCCATATTAAAATTTAAAGATCAGAATTTACTCTGAATAAAAGGAAGCAATTTCTAAGCTGAAGATGTCTTTCCATTCTTAGCATAGCCTGACATTGTTTTCACACCATGTTTCATAACAATGGAAGAAACATAATATTCTATACTGCTTTCTATCCAATTCTGTAAAGTTTTTAGGACTAGGCATAAGATTTTAGTCAGAAGGCAAATGAAACTACATCTATTGTATTCTCTTCACTTCAGAAATACATTGATTAGGAAAGCCATTGCTGAACTTGATTTCATCTGAGGAACTAACTGATCTCCTGCAGCAAAATGTATATCATGTTCAAGTACCATTCGTCCTAGGTATACTCTTCTCTTTCACCAAGACCTAGGCTCCTTTTATTTTTCCCCAATCTATAAACATCTTTTTCTGTTAAAATCTTGGAAAACCTTGGTGATAACTCTCTACTATGGATGTTTGTCTACCTGCAGAATGATTTCCTGCCAAATTCAATTGAGATCTCTGTCTTGAGTGACCAGCAACTTAATATATGGCAGACAAAGTGTAGAAATCCTGCTTTCACAAGTAGCAAATCAGGTCATGCTCAACAACAGCAAGAGGTTCAATATTCTACTTCTCCAACCACCTCTTATGTAACAGGTATTTGCATTCCAGTTAAAATATATATATATATATCCTGTATAACCACTATTTTGTAGTTAATGGATAAACTGCTTTTGTTTATATTCATATTGCATTTTATTCCAGATCCTTTTTTTCTTTCTATCTCGAAAGCAACTAAAAGGTAGTAGAGATATTGGATGTCTCCTAAGATTTTAAATAATTTTCTCTCAGGAAATTTATGCATAGTCATCTGAACCACAGGAAACAATTAAGAGATTGCAAGTTTATGTTCTTTCTTTTTTTACTTCCTGCAAGTTACAAACTGCAACAAACTAAAGATCTATTAAGTTCAAAATACTGTATTTCCTTTTAAACTAACTGTGTTTGCATTCTTCTATGTAAATGGTAAAAATAACTTCTTGGGATCCTGGAAATTAACCCCAAAGGATGCTGCATGGTCAACAAGGGAACACTAACTGATGTAACCTACCTAGATTTCTGTATGGCTTTTGACACAGTCCCACAGGTCATCCTTATCTCCAAACTGGAAAGAAGGCTTTGAAGGGTGGACTATCCAGTGGATAAGAAATTAGCTGGCTGGACACAGCTGTTGGAGGCTGGTGATGAGTGGTGTTGCCCAGGGCTCTGTCTTGGGACCGGTGCTTTTCAATAGGCAGGGACATTGAGTATACCCTCAACTTCCTGTACAGAGCAGAGGTCAGGAGGTGTTTCACAGCATATATTTGGCAATTTGTTGGAAAATTTTCCGAAGTTCAATTCAATAAGCCATATATTTCATAGTAGTTTAATTTAAATGCACAACATAGGAATATAAGTAAATAGAATGTCAGAGGGTATTGTGAATAATTGCTACCACTAATTTTTCACACCAGGGTGTGAAAAATGTTTATTCAACATTCCCTGTTTTCCTGCCTTTTAAAGTAATTCTTCATAAAGAGGATTTTTTTTTTAGTTAAATGCTATTTTCTCTATATTTGCATAAAAAATTACATAGATAAAGTTCCCTACTACCAACCACCTGTCACCCTTTCTCTTGCAAAAATAGAAAGAACCATTTTTGTCTCATCAGGTGAACATATTTAGAAGATGTAAACATCAACATATATGTTTAATCCATGTGCATTTTTTGAAAGCTCTGAGTGGTGATGACATAATGGATAAGATTCTATATTCAAATACTGAATTGTCTGATGTACTGAGGTGCTTAAATGACCTTAAACTTTCAGGTTCTTATGAGTTTGTACTGATTTGAAAAGAAAACCTGAAGTAAAAAGATTAATAGTAAGTAATTTTGGTCTAAGATTTCTTTTCATTTTTCTTTTTCTACATCAGAGTTTGGTTAAAATTCAAGGTTATTTTCAATAACTGCTTTTGCTTTAACTGCAATTATTTTTTTGTACTTCTGATTTTCTCCTTGTGTAGCAATGTCATTCATGACACAAATACATTACTTGTATTAAGAGCTGATTAATGGATAAACCTCAGAAAATGATAAATTAATTATCAGATGATATAATATTAATTATTTATCCAACTTTTATATAAATATGGCAAGCTTTGCATCAGAAGAGAATTTTAAAATTGGAAAATACATTAAGGCAGAAAGTAAAAGCCCTTAGGTAGTTAGCTGATAAATATGTATGAAGTCCTCCTTTTTCTCTTTGTACTCAGGTACTTAGGTAAATCTTGAAGCAATATTAATATCAACATCAGCTGTATTATTATAGTACTATGTATAATCTGCCTCATACATTTTCCACTTTGAATTCAATCTATACATATAGTTGGAAGATATTCCAGTCATATTAGTTTTCAAGAGTAATAACAGAACAGAAGTGAAAAAAAAATTCTCTATCTAGCAACAAATAAAACCACCACTGTAAAGTTTAAGCTGTCATTTTTGGTATAGCATGTGCATTGTTGTGCAATAAAAATCCAAAGTGCACAGGTGCTGGACTTCCAATTTATTTTCACCTTCTATTCAGTTAATAATCCATAAACTCCATCTACTACATAGCTGTGTCCTCAGGCCAATTCAGTGAATATTAAAAGATTTCTTTTTCTAGGCTCTTGTGCAACTATAATATCCTAATAAATTTCACACACATCAGATCTAAGGTTGAAGTTACATGCTGAACTCCTGTTTCATTCAGTGCTTCATCTTTTTCAGGATCTATGCAACTGAGGTTCTTCATTAAAATAAATTAAGGATATTGTCTATTACTTTAGATTTTCTAAGAAAAAATTATTTTTAACTTTTTGTGGTAGTTTGTATTTGTGAGTCTGTATTTGCCAAATATGTGTTATTTTTGAAGGTGAGAACATACTAAGTCCTACAGAAAGACGTTTGGTTAAAATATTTCCACTAAACCAAAATGCTGGTGAATGAAAGACGATTTTATAGCCCTGTTGGGCAGTTTATGGAGGAGTTTATGGTGGACTGCAGGACTGTAGTGAGGTAGGTAATGGGTTCTGACTCCAAGTTTTGAATGAAGATGCATCATGTGCAAATGCAATCCACTGAAATTCAGATTTACATACCTGTGATACCTCTGCTCTCCTAGTTCATGTCATTAGTCCTGATTTAGGATCCTGATGACTGTGCCAGTTTGTCAGGAATGAATGATTTAGATTGCTTAAAGGATTACCATCAAAGGTATTACAAAAGTCATTTTAATATGATGTCAAATGAAGTTTGGCAAAGGTTCACGATATTACTGCTTGGAAGAAACATACACAGGAAAATTGGATTAGAATTGAGCTAGAATGATTGATGTAGAGACTGTAGACAAGAAAGTGTAAAGGACACACTCTTGTTGAGTTGTGAGATTCACAGTGGACTCTGTAGATTTTTAAACTCCTCATAGAGCTTAGGTGTGGCTGGGTCCTATCTTTGCCTCAGACTTGGACAATGGATTATATGTAATGGAAGAAATGGAAACAAGGGGTATCTCTGCTTTGGATAAGGGTTTCTAAGTCTCAGTTACAGAAACTCAAACCTTTAGTATTTTTGCTAAAGGACAGAATTACATAGTGTGCAATCCAGCAACAATTCAAGAGCTCCAATTTGGCTCATCCAAAGATCTGCTGTTAGTAGAAGTTCTCTCTGACCCAAAAAGCAACCCTGAGAGGTTACTGGTTATCCAGCTCAAGAGGATATTAGTGACATCCAGCCACATTGCCTAGAAGGGATAGCTCAATGGGTATATGTACATCAAATTACCGTGTTTTTCCTAAGGGTTGTTATTTGAGTCTTTAACTTATTAGCATGAGTCTGGACACATAAAATAAATTAAAATGGGAATAATGTGACACTGGAATATAACTACAGAAAATAAGGTAAAATATTCAGCTAGGATACTAGAATTTAAAAGCAAGGAATGTTTTGGGATATAGTTTACATAACTGACTTTGAAATCTCTTGTGGTCTGCAGCTATTTGGATGTTTGATACAACTGTGTTTTCCAAGCTTACTGCCACAGGCAATTTTGAAAAATAAAATCAAAGCTTCCTCTCAATGTTGTAAATATAAAAAGAGTACAATGTCACAATATGGTGCTGAGTATTTCTTTCAGCCAGAGGCACATGAGTTCTGACGTGTATGGTAGTACAGGCACATTCTCACCAGCTCCAGTATTGCTCTTCCAGAGTTATGGAAAGAATTGCATTTTAGCCACATCCCTGCGGCAGCATTGCCATGTATTTAAACAGTTCCTTACCACATGGATTCTGGGAAGCAATTCATTATAGCTTTTAATTGTACTTCAAGTATCTTGATATTCTTGAAGAAAGAAATAGACACTTTTAATATGGCTTTATTTTATACATCTTTACAGCTTTTGATTTTATATAGCTGAGACACTGAAACAGATTAGTGTCTATAGATGTTTAGGATTATTATTTTTTTTCATTAAATGAAACCAATAATGGTACATCATTTATGCACATATATCTATGTTTATATATGTGTTTGCATACACAAATATGCACATCATGTTTAATATGAAAGCTAGAATTAAGGTGCCAGATTGTGAAACAAAAACTAGTTTCTTGGTCCTAACAGAATACACGAGAACTTCCAAATCAATTGACTAAACTGATCATAGGAAGCTCCTGCGAAAAAGATCTGTTCTTGGTCCTAGAGAAGCTATCCTCCTGCAGCAGAATTTATGATTCCTAAGAACAAGTTTCCCACTCTTAAATGTGTTTTTGTTCAATTGCTTCTTCCCCAGCTTCTAGTTGTAATACAGCCCAGCTCAGAAGTGAACAGAGAGGAAAGATAAAGCAGTTGAGAAAAGCTGAAAGAATCTTGATCAGCTGCCTCAAAAGTGTCTTGGAAGGAATTGCCATGCTAGGAATTGCCAGTTTGGTTTTGCAGTCTTAACTGTTATTCAAAAATGAGAAGAAAACATCCTGCTATATTTCTTTTCTTACAACCCAAAATTAACCAGTCTATATGTTCCTTGACTTTAGTCAGAGAGCTGATTCTTAAGGAAGAATGGAGCTACCCTGTTGTCTTGGTTTGAATCCAGCCACTGACCGAGCCCCACCAGCCTTTCCCTCACTCCCCCAGCAGCAGGATTGGAGAGAGAATTGAAAAGTTAAGAACACTTGTGGGTTGAGTTCAAGACAGTTTAACAGGGAAAGAAAAAGCTGTGCATGCAGGCAAAGGAAAACATGGAATTTATTCATTGCTTCCCATGGGCAGGCAAGTGTTCAGCCAGCTCCAAGAAAGCAGTGTCCCATCACGTGCAGTGGAGACTTGCAAAGACAAACACCATCACTCTGAGTGTCCATCCCTTTATCCTTCTTTTTCCCACTTCATATGGCGTGATGTCACTTTGGTCAGTTGGGGTTAGCTGTGTCTCCCCCCAGATTCCCAGGCACCCCCAACCCCTTGCCAGCATGGCAGTACAAACAGCAGAAAAGGCCGTGGCTCTGTGTAAGCTCTGCTCAGGAATAACAAAAACCCCGTCTTTTTTTCTATCAACCATGTGTTCAGTATAAATCCAAACTTAGCCCCACACCAGCCACTGTGAAGCAAAGTAACTCTAGCCCAGCACACTCGTGCAAAGAGCAATAGAGAAAATAGAGCAACCAAATGAAAAGCTGTATTCAGAGAAGAGTTTAAACATTTGGTAGTAAAACAATTGTAAATCTTTTGAGATAGCTTTCTGTAAACAGAGACTGTATAGACAGAAACTGTCTCTGTAGACAGAAGCTGTAGAGGAGGATTTAAAGAATCACTTGTACATACTCAGTGAGCACTGACTATCCTGAATACTTATGGAACTGGGTTCCTAGGGGGGAAAAAAGGTGCACGCAAAGAAAATATGTATCATAATGGATATACGAGGACAGGAGTTGGGAGGTTATTAGATAGATAAGCAGCCATTCATATGCTATGTTTTTTTCAAAGCTTGACTTTGTAGTTTTGTTAGTACTCCTACAATACTTTGTTTTTCATATTTTTGGAATGAAATAATTCACTCACACTTTCTCTCAAATATATATAAAGGCTGCAAAGACAATAAATAGAAATGCTGACTACAATAGAAGTCCTTAGGTTTTTCAATACTTTTGCTTCATTGAAAAATGTAACTAATAAATCCAAACCACCTCTGTGATGTTTTGGAGACAGACAGACAGACAGACAGACACACACACACACACACACACACACACACATATATATACATATCTATATCTATATGTATATGGAAAAATTGTATCAATATAGTATTGATCTTCTAGCAGTCCAGAAGTTGGTGTCCACATGGAAAAGTCTGTACAGGGAATCAAAATTAAAATTATTTTAAAAAGGAAAAAATAAATAGAAAACTCTACTCAAAGGTAATAAAACAGTAAGTTCTGCTGTGTAGATATGGTTAAGGGTTGTGACTTTTCTCCTGACATTGTTAAAAAAATACTTTGGAAACCATGTTAGCATGTCTTCAAACATATATTTAAAAGCTTTGGATAGGATTTCATAAACATGTCTGTCAAAATCAGGGAATATTTTGCTGCATGTACTCAGGAATAGTTATCATGCTGGTGATGTTGGAAAGAATTTGCAATACAGAAATGCAACATGTTTATGCTATAGATTTGCTCATTCCAATAATAATGCTTATTAATTCTTTTATTTAGCATATTATACCTATATTTTCTATTTCTTTCCTAAAAAAATGCAATAGACTGTTTAGATGAGATGGCAGCTAAGCTAGAGGCTTCCTCTTTAGTGCTCAGGGACAGAAATTTCCATAAAGAGAAATTACTGTCTGAAAAGAGATTAACTGATCTTATAATTTAATTGTTCTGATTCCTTATGAGTATATTCAGAATTTTAACTGCTTATTTTAGTAATCTGAGAAAAGATTTTGAAGGCACGAAAAGCAGTCAGTAATGCAGGTTTAAAAGACATTTGAAAAATTTCTGTGAAGTTCTTTTCCCAGAATAGGTTCTTAGTTTCTTCTGAAGGACCTTGGTTCTTGGAATGCTCTACTCTGGTTTACACCTCAATGTCAAAGCCTCCAATTAATTTCATATTATGGGCAAAACATTTTTGCTCTTTTGGTGATCCTGATCTTATTCTTTATCAACATTTTGTCGTGCTTTAATATTTAGAAAGGGGTGTTTTTATGTTGTTTTTCCAAGTAAAGGACATTTCCACCAGGTAGTGTTGTTTTTCTTTTTTGTTGTGTTTTGGGGGTTTTTTGTTATTGTTTTGGCTTTTGTTTTTTTAAGACATCCAGAGGTAATTCTGTGAGAAATGGCAACAATATAGGTGGAGGATGCATTTGCTTTGCAGAATCTCTGTGACTGATATTATACAATTAATATAGAAAAGGAGAGCTAAATAAATGGAAAAGTAGGCAATCTAACAGAAAATTCTGCTTCAGTAGGTGCCCCTGCAATTATTCAGCTGCTTTTGATTGCTCTGGGTTTTCTTAATTCTTCCGTATTGTTCTCTTTTACTGCAAATATGTTGATGTGTAGTGAAAGCACCTATAACCTGCAGAAATACCAAAGTTTGCCTTGCTTGTCTAGAGCTGAGCACCTCTGTTTGCATGAGATATCAAATATGTCAAACAATTATGTAATTGCTTTAGAGATTTCTGGAGAGAGCTGATTAACTTACTACTTATCTTTCTGTTGAATAAATACTACAGCTGAGTCAGGAATCCAGTATGAGAGGAAAATTTCATAAGACTGGCAATTATGAGTAACTGATTATATTCCCACAGCAGAGAGTGAATGAATTAGTCCCTGGATCTCTCAAGACATCTTTGAGTAATCTTGCAATACAGAAAATGTATTCCTCAGCTATTGATTTTGTCCTAACAGTTCACAAGGGCCTTGCTCCAAGATAGCTCCTAGTCAGATAACTGATAACTAAGAAGGAATGACTCACATAAACATGTTTTTCTTGTGGCCTGATTAAATTTCAAGTTATACTTTCAAAAAACAGTCATTAGGACTCCATGAAATTGAGTAGTACAGAGGCTATTAAATATTTATTTTATTTTACTGAATTATTTTCATAGAACAAAAAATCTGAAAAATAGTTTAGATTAGAAGAGTCTTCTGTTGGATGATATTCAATCATCAATTATAATTTTTGGGGTTTTTTTTCAGTCACTGAAAGAATTTGGAAATAAGATCCCTTTAATTTTCTCTCTATACACATACACAACTCATTTCTTAAGAGCACTTCTGAAATGATTAGCTTATCTCGTATACTGGAAATTTAAACCTCTGAAATTCTGCATTTTAGTTGATTCAAGTAAAACATTCTCATAACACATATTCATATATTTAAAGCATGTATTATTTCTCTTTTCTGCACTAGAAACAGAACACTGACATGTACATATAAGTATTTTTATTCATAATTCTTTGAGTTTTGATTTTTTCAGGTGGCAATGATTACAGATATCCTTTTTAGTGGATAAGAAAATAGTTTTTTTTATTAGAAAATCAATCTGGAAGTATTAAATAAATTTCTAATAGTGTGGTAAGAAAATATTTCTTGCTACTTTATGAAAATGCATCTGGAAAATATTTAGGACAACTGAATTAAATACTATGTTATAGTGAAAATACAAGGACTTTTTTTGTTTTTTATGTGCCAGTTACACTGTGTCATCCTGGTAATTGCATCAAAGCTTTAAGTTCTGCCGAACTGACTGTTCTGTATAGTGCAGCCAGTGAGGTTCTTGCCTTACTTAAATCTCTGGAAGTTGTACTATTTGCTTCAGGAGACTAAACATCTAATTTTTAAATTTTTAATTTCTTTTTTTGTCTTTTATTTTAAATTTCCATCTTTCATTGAAGCACTGTGATTTGCTGGGTTTTTTTTCCTGTTTAAGAATTTTAATTATGGATCTGATCCCTGACACTATATGACATATAAACCAGTGATAAAACAAATAGAGATCCTAAACTATAATTCAGGAAAACACTCCTTTAAAGCTGCTGAAGTAATTAATTAGTGAGCAATTACCTAAGTTCCCCTGAATTTGTTATCACTTCTTTTGTCTTTTTCAAGGTGCTTTTTTGCTTTTTTAAGCTTGGCTGTATTTAGACAAGTTATGTGCAAACATTTCAGATAACTCTGGATTTCAAAGTAAGTGACAGCAAGACATTTCCTACAATATCTTTTATCCTTCTTGAACTACTGTTCTATTCAGAGAAGATAGACCCTAAGATATATTTCTTTCTTTGAAATAGAGGAATTACGAAATAAGGGGCTTGATTCAGCTCATAAGTGAATTATAAATTCTTTTTTTTAATAAACATTTGGAATTCCATACTGAATATTCTGAAATTGAGAATATTGTTAAAAGAATTAAAAGAGCAGCAACAACAACTTAGCTTTTCATCCATCCAGATCTACTATTTATGTAGCTATCAAACATCTCAGGCTAAGAATTTCTGTAAAAGCATAGTCTAAATAATTCTTGACATATTTGTTATAACAGCTCGTTTCTTTGTAAACTGCTGTTAAACCTTGGCCCAAGGTTCTTCTCTATGCTCCTCCCTTAGATAAAATACAGCAACATATTTCAAAATGATAGCACTTGCTATGTTTCTCAGATTTTTACGTTTCTTTTCACCATTTATATGCACTGTCAAAAGGCACAAAAATATTACTGCAGTAAGGCTCATATATGAACAGTGTACATATATTATTAAGATAAACATAGAACAAGAAGTGCTATGTGTTTTTCAGTTCTTGCTGTTGCTGCACTATCCAGCTGTCAAATTCTGAGTAATACTCTAGCATTTTAGAAACATTACAAACGTGTTATGAGTGCTTTAATATCTCACAAGATAGTTTTATATCCCAATAAAAGGAGCATTTACATTTTGTTGTTTGTATTTTTACGTTACTTAAGTGCCCAGAGAGTGAATATAGGATGCTCTGTATTTATTGCAATGAGGTCAAGAGAGAGGCAATCTCTCTGCAAAGCTGCTGTACCTTTGCATACCATGGTTTCATAGGTGCCCTTAGTCTAACCTTCAGACAGGCAGCTATTCCCTGTGCAAGCTAATCCAGCCGGGATGTCCCTCAGCAAACTGTCAATTATGTTAAACTGTGTCAACCTGTATGTATTGTGTAATTTTCCATTCTGAATTGTTGTCTACTAAATAGTCAGCTGCAAATATTGAACTCTTGCCATGCACTCTAGGGGAAGAAATGTAGAAAATTTATGCATTCTTTTAACATCAGCCAACCGGCCTCTACCAGAGATGTGGAGGGTTATAAAAGTTATACAAAAGTATTGCATATACTATAAAGCTTTATGAAAGCAACAAATACATTGTTTTTCATTTACTATGTTAACAACTATGTAATGCACTGTTGCCATTGAGGCCAAGTAATATAAATGCTTAACAGACATATCTCCATGTTTTCATTATACTGCAAGACAGATCACATGCTTTCATATCTGGAAAATTGGACAAAGAGGGGTCTGATGCCCAATTCAAGTAAATTGTTATCATCCAACTATCAACTACAGAAATTCAGTTTACAGCTCAGTTTAGCAGTTGAGTATCTGCACTGTGATACTCTGTCTTAGGAGCATAAATTCTGTAGATGTAGTTTGCATAGCTATTCAATTTAACTGTTACAGTTATAGTATTCTATGGAAAATTATTATGTAACTTTTTATTTTAAAAATACATCAGTTGCACAATTCTATTGGCTTTAAAGAGTGCATTAGCTGTAAGGCCGAAAAATTATAAAAATATTTGGCCAAGTAAATAGTAAAAATGAGACAACTGTAAATATGTGATTAAAATAATAGTGGATATAATTTTATAAATCTGCAGTATGTATTAATAGTCATATTGTTTTGTTTGGGTTTAGCTATTTTTCCCCCATTTCTTTTCATGATTGGTTATGTTATTCCATTCTTTGCAAAATAATTTGTAGAAATTTATTAATCTCCCTATAGATATCTTCTTACAGAATGGTCAGGAAAAATGTATCTTGAAATTTTTTTTTCCTGTTCAATGAAACAATTATTTAAACCATTTTTATCACATTTATTTTTATTACTTTTAATGTGCAAAAAATAATAAATTAACTACATTATTAGCGTCCAGAACACAATTTCTCAATGTTCCTATTAGGAAGAGAATAATTAATATGCTCATACATGAGCTACTTGAAAGGAAACTATCGAAACCACCAAGGATAACAATATTCTTTTGTGGTGTAAACAAAGGCAATTCAATAAGTTTAACTTGTTAGCAATTAACTTAACCTGAACATGACTTAGACTACCTTCAAAGCAATATGTAGCTTATGAGTGTATTCAGCCATGCAGAACAGGAAATGTCAAAGGAAAAGGCTAACAGTTTCATAGGAAACCTTAAGAGAAACAATGTATAATAAGCATCATGAGGCTTGACAGCTCTAATCTGTTGTAGGTAACCTTGAAACTTGCAAGGACACGCTGGTATATTAGAATGTTTTATTTGAGCAGTCATAAAATAAACTGTTCAGACTTTATCAATGTATTTGCTTAAAACAAATTTATCAAATCAAGTTTCAAAAATGTAACTTGAAATAGTATTTTTGTGCAGTTTTAGAGAAAAGTAGTTTTTTCTTTAGCCTCGGTTTGAACCTTTTGTTTCCTTCTCTTCTGCATGATGCAGATCTTAAGAGACATTACATAAGACCTGCTAATGAAATGTTTACTTGTGCTTTGAGGCATGACCCTTAGATATGAAAAGTTGTTTTTTGATGAAAGCCATAAATAAAATACGGTCTCAATTGCACTTTGCACATTTTTGAAAAAATAATAAATTAATCTTCCTGCTTCCCCTAATTCAGTTTCAAATTGCTTTGGTTAATTCCATGAAAGATTTTAGACATGGCAGAGCCTAATTTTTGGGCATATTTTCACTTTATTAAATCTATTGCTCAAGTTGTACGCTGCTCAAGCAGTAAGCTGACAAGGATCAATGCCTATCTATAGAAGGAGAAATTAAGCTCCTAACAGTTTCTATGTACACTGATAATTGGGGTTGATGGAAAAATGCAAGTTCCATGTTTCTTCAGGAGTTAATGCAGTTCTCTAGTGGGGTACTTAATACTTCTGCACAATACCAACTCATATTCTAGAAAACTTTCCTGTCATTTCATTTCATGAAATTATGAAATTAAGCAATGGGAAGTTTGAAGAAAAAAATTGCCAAAGATAAGGAGAGGACTTATTCTCTACCTCATTACAGCAGCAGGCATCTAATTGTGAGCAGCACTGGGGATTCATCTGTCTGTTTTCTTGGGTCAGACTTCTGACCCCCGAGAACATAAGGCTGAGACTTAACCTATTGATTAAAACAGCAGTCTTCTGGAATAGCAGATATAGGAGCATATATTTCGATTGCCATATTTGGAACAGCTGTCCTAACCAAAAAGCTTTTAAGCTATGGCTTTTCTTGAAGCAGTTCCAATGGAATATATGCAGAGTAACGAAACAAGGAAATTGGTCCAGATGTTCAGCTGGTTGTTATCAAAATTATCAGACTGTAGGACCACTCATTGTCCCCAGCAAGACCACTCCAACTTTACCCAGTCTGTATTTCTTTCTTTAGAGAAATGTTACACAACTTAATTATTAAGCCATTTAGCTCACAGTACCTTAGAGACTAGTTTTGAATAGACCATCTGCACCATGGGTTAGATGTCCTTTCTCAGTTGTTCCAAATAAGGCAGAGAAAAAAGAAAACCTAGAGGTGAAATACATTGGTCCTTGTTATGTGCTTGGATTTCTAAACACAACCTTGACCTCTACACCTCTCTTTAGGAACCATAGTGTGATGACCCATCCCTAAGAGGAAGGAAACACTTTAGATTCAAAAATATTCATTCGTCAAAAGGAACTATGAAGGCCAGAGTGTCCACAAACACTCAGAGTGCTTAATTAGTAAATTACACACATGGCATGTGTCTTGGGGTGGCTGTATGATGCCTGTATCCCCAAATCGTCTGTTCTGTTGGTGTTGAATATTAAATTCTGCAACTTTAAGACTGGTTCCAGGAGTGAAGTGGGGGAAGGAAGAAGTGCAGGGTGTGTTATCAGAGACTGCACTGGCTCCCCCGCATTCCTGCTCTCAGACTGTGTTGTCTGCGGTGGACAGTGAAAGACAGCTCTCCTTTGCTCTTGGTTAGTTTTTTTTTCCTGGCTAGCTGAGGCAGAGAAGCTCCCTGGATATTTTTCCCTCCTTTTCCTTTTTTCCTGGAATTGTTTGAACCTGCTCTGGACTGAAAATCCAGGGGAGCACCGGGAGCTCACACCTGTGGCCCACCGGGCCCAGCCTGGGCCGCAGCATTCCCCAGCACCGGAGGGACTGATACCAGCCTGAGTGAACCGGGCAGCCCACAGAAAGAACTCTTCTGAATCTGTCATCTCTTCGGAACAGCGAGAGGTTTTGCTGTTTGGTATTGCTCATTTTTGTGCTGGGAGGTGTGTTGCCTGTTGAATAAACAGTTGTTTTTTTTTCCACTTCTCTCCGTGGAAGTCTTTTTCCCGAGCCGATTGGGGGAGGGACTGCTTGGATTCTTTTTTCCTAGAGGGACCCCATTCAGAGGTTTCCTCCCAAATTTGCCCTAAACCATGACAGCATGGAAATTGGTCTGTTAGTCTCTGATCTACTATATAGGTACATGGCAGTGGGTTTTGGACAAAAGGGTACAGTGAAAGGGAAAAGAAAAAAATCAAAGTGGTCAATTAGAAAGGGAGAGATGAGTTAAAGAAAGGCAAAGAGAAAAAGAGAGGAAAAGAAGGAGAAAAAAAGAGAGTTAAAAAAAAAAACAAAACAACAACTCACTAGCACTTGTTACAGCATCAATACAACTGATGGGATACCAATCCTAGTCTCAGAGATGACCCAGTCAGGGCATGCCAGTTCTGGTTTTAGCATTGATCCCACTGATAAGCAGCAATCCAGTTAACTTGGTCCAGATGATGAGATGTTCAAGGTCCAGGGGCACTGTCTGGGCCATGAGGGATACCTTTTCACAGACTTATTTCTCCACCTTAAGACAGGTTTCTTGCTTTCTATGCTAATTAGTTGTCATGTGCAGTCTGTTCTTTTAGGGCTTTCTGGAAAGGGGTCAGAGGGCTTTGGGGGGTCTTTGGTGGTCCCCATCCCACTGTATAGTCAATGTCTACTTCCACCAGTCGTTCCTGAGCTTGCACTGTAACGTGTTTTTCTTTCTCATGGAAAAGTGCTGCCCTATCTCCACCTGCCCCCACCTCTCCAGCCAAAACTTGTTCTTTCTCACAGCATGTTAATGCCAACAGTCCTTGGCTATCACCAACAATTCTTGTTGGTTGCCACTGACAGCCCTTGGCTGGCTTCACAGCCATCTGGTTTTCCATGTTTGAGACATACTCAGTAACCCCTGGTCTTCTTGGAACTGAAGGCTGAAAAGGATCTTACTTTGGGATGCTGTTTGTAGGGTTGTTAGAGAGTGAGCTTCAGAACTTTTCAGACCCTCATATTTATCTCAAAGGAGCAATTTACATTTATTTAAAGGAGATCATCTAAACTGAATCAGATTATCTGCTTTCTAAAACTGAAGAGAACTCTACTGGTCATGAAAGGAGATTGTCTCCCAGTGACTAGATTCTAGTAAGTACTGGATGCATATAGCTAGACCACATGAATTTTATTTATTTATTTATTTTTTAATACCTGTTTTCAACATCTCCTTACTAAACCATTGCATCTTGTCTTTGTCCTTTATGTGAGTTAGACATTGAAAACTTACATTGAAGACTGATTCAGAATAAAAATAGTGAATTTATAAGTCCTGATGGGTTTTGGAAGCTGGTCAGCTGATAATGAGCTTTGTCCAGGAGCAGAAATATGGAAGATTATTGGGGGGTGGGGGGGAAACACTATAATTACAAGGGAAACAGAACTCGTGGATTTGGATATTTAGGTATTTGCAGGTTTAGGCAGCAACTGAAGCTGAATTTTTAGGATTTGACTAAGTCTCTTTCCTAGAATTAACTGCATACAGATATACTACCTATATCCCCTTCTAAATTAATTGCTTTGCAGCAAAATTTTGAAAGAAAAATGCATGGTTTAAAAGCCCACAGTAATGAGATGGTTTAGCTAAGTATCACTTAAATGTGCAGATGAGATTTGACTGCCTCCTGATTCACATCAAGGAATAGCAATATCCAATTCTGAATGTCTGTAACAAGCAAATTAATTGAAGAACCTTTTGTGTTAGAAAGAGATAAAGTAGATTTGACATGTTGGCATGACTCAGTTAGTAAGCTGTATACTTGATTGCTTCTGGGTACACATGTCATTACTGCTTGTCTCTGTTGCCCTCATGCAGACAAAAGCTGCACTTGAGTGCAATAGAAGATTTAAGATTATAAGGAGAAGAGATTTGTATGGGCAGGGAGCTAGAGACATGAAGTGTATTTTGGCTATGAGGGAATAGGGAAGTCACATGGATATAATATAAGCCTAATATTCTGCAAAGAAAAAAAGAAAAGGAAAGAAAAAGCTGTGCAACCCTATATTGTTTTATAGTGTTGACTCTGCAACTGTAATTTTACAGTAGCAATAGAAGTATACATTTTTTATATTAATTAGAACTACTTCTCTGAATTATAATTTGTGAAGTCCTTACATCTAAATGCTTATCCTGTGCAATATATCCTTACTAAAATAATTTTTAAAAAAATTATGACAGGATTGTTTAGGTTGGAAAAGATCTCTGAGATCATCAAATTCAACCAATGGCCTAATACCACTATGTCAACTAGACCATGGCATGTGGCCAACCAGGTGCCACATCCAGTCTTTCCTTGAACACCTCCCCATATGATGACCCCAAAACCTCCCTGGGCAGCCCGTTCCAATCTCTAATCAGCCTTTCTGTGGAGAAATTCTTCCTAATGTCCAACCTAAACCTCCCTTGGGGCAGCTTAAGACTATCCTCTTGTCTTACTGCTGTTTAATTATCAGTCACAAAAAGAATTCTCTTTGGACTTTAAATGACAGTTTCTTTGCAAAGTTTTCTGAGACAATAGAGAAATGAGAAAGGAAATATATGAATATAAGTAGAAAATTGCTTTCACATAAAGTAAAATGCTCTTTACCACTGTTCAACCTTGTTTAGCAGTTAGTCCTGCATGGCTTTGGCTGCAGGATATCATATAATAGTGGCCTCATATAACGAGGCTCACAATACACCAGAGCAATTGAAGCAGTATAAGCTCTGCAGAGTGAGTACCAGTACTGCTTTTCCAATTCCTGCGGTGTGAGTGTACTGCAGAAATTGGAGAACTGTCAGATATGGCACAGTGAGGAATAGAAGAAAGGAGAAAAATTATCTATTTGCATTGGAGTCCAGAAGACTCAAAGCAACACAGAACTAGTACGTTCTATTTTCCTATATATGTAGGAGGTTTCAGGAAACACAGTATATTAATTATTCCCCTCCCATGAGTGTCAATTCTCTATTGAATATATTACATTAGCTTTACAGCTTTTACAGGGTGAATCTATTACCTGAAAGTGAGAAGGAGAGAGTTATCCAGGCCTTTCGACACATCAAATTGACCAAAAGTGTAGCTGGAAGGGAATATCACACTTGCAAAATTAATGAATTTGATCTCATGAGGTCTACCTGATTTAAGGTGGTTACTGAAATGAGATTAATCATGTGTTCATGCATAGACCTGAAGCACTTGCCAATCATATCTTCCTTGTCTAATGTTTTCATGAGGACACTTGGAAATTGTGTATCTTACCATTTCTGCCTTTATTTACTTGTTTGTTTTTAAAAATGCTGCATAAAGTAGCCTTTTCTTGTATTCAGACCTGCAGCTATTTTACTTGTTTCACTATGCTGTTAAATTCTCATGCACCTGTTAGTTTGTTGCCTTCAGAGATAAATACCGTTTTTAGGAAACGGCATTAACACCTACTAGGCAAGTTACTTCCTGGTTTTCTTAGCCAAAGATTTTCAGCCTCTTTTCTTCAACAATGTGCAAAAGCTCAGTCACAAGTATTTGTTATGTAGTATGGATATGACACAGTTGCCTGAGAGCAGATGTATGTGGTGATTTGAAGTGTTTTAAGAAACACTTTCTTGACCTCCTGAAAGATACATCTCTCATGTAAGGATTTTATCATTCTCTCAGCCCCGGGTGGATTTCTCACACCTGAGTTCTCTTCTGTTCCATTTTAAATCCTGCATGACTTAGGACATCTGCAGTCAAGGTTCTGAACCCATAACAATGGACTTTGTGTATAGTCTTCTTTAACACAAAAAAATGTATGTATACACAGCATAATTCAATGTTTCTATAATTTTTATCTGAAGAGACACAAGGTACTGATTTTGCTTTGCTGTTTGAGCTGATGCCAAGAAAAAACAACTTAGTGAGAAATGCTAGAGGTCATTAGTAGTGAAAAACTCTAGCAAAGTTAATAATATTAGACATTATTAATACTTTCAGATTTTACACTAGAATTGAAAAGGCTTGGAAGAAGGTAAAGCCATAAAGTAATTGAATTTGGAAGAGACCTATAAAGGTCAACTGATACGACTTTCTTCATACTTGCATCAGGGCTGCCCTCAATTAGGTGTGATCAAAATTTAATTTGGATAAGCAAGCAATCCTAGTATCCAGTAGTTCATTGTACATCAGAGTTAAAAAATAGTATTAAAACTCAATATATTGAAAACACCTGAATCCCTATAGAGAGGTGAGGCAAGATGGCTTCTTCAAGGCTTCATAGACATTGTTTCCACTCTGCTCACTTACAGCTTTCCTCTGTGGTTTAGACATCTGCTAACTGCCTTTACATCTTGCAACCCTATGATGCTCATTTTATATTTCAAATAGCTGTGCAATACCTCAATATTTAGCTACAGTTGCTGTACCCCAAATGTTTAATAGTAGTAATGTAAGGAAGATTGTTTATAAAAGTTGGCTAGTTTTATTGGAAAAATGGCTTGCACTGACTTTCATTCATTTTTATCCAAAATGTCCTTCTTAAAGGTAACAGCCAAACTGAAAGACTCTCCCTAGTGACTAGAAAACTTCGGAATGATTTATCACCGAGGATTAACAGCTAAACAGCTGACCTTGGAGGGGAAGAGGAATGGGAGAGCAACAAATGAAACCAAACAACCAACCTAAACCAAACATTGCCCATGTTCTCATTAAAAAATATGCATCATTAGTTAATGGGAAAAAAGTTACAAGGCATGTGTTTTACAACATACAAAAGGCATTCCATACAGTTAGGGATATATCCTCATGTTCCTGATACAATTTGGCAAATGAAATCTTGAACATGAAGGTGACAGAAAAAAAACTAGGAATTACAAACAGGTAACGAATTATTCAGAAGAAAAAATGTAGAGTGGAAAATCTGGAATAAACAGACAAACACACAAATCACATCAATCAATGAATATTTCAAACCATTAAATAAAGTCTTTGAAGAATAAAATCTAATTTTAAAGAACTCCACATTTAAAAATATTTTTTTCCTTTCAGACTATTATGTTCAACATCCTATTCTTTCCACCAAATGTCAACAATTTAAACCCAAGAAATTTCTAGCACATATTCTTATATGTTATATTTGTGGTCAGAACACCTGGTAAGATAGTTCAGCATGCTAAAGGACCTAGAGTTTTGGACCTGGAGATTCAAACTGATGGAATTCATAATATGGAGCATTTTTTCTTCAGCTAAGAGGTTGACATTGCATTATTTGTGACTCATACAGTGAAAATGTGTAATGGATTAGAGGCTTTAGCCAAAGGTGTAAATATTGTTAGATATGCATTAACAAGAAGAGTATTTGTTTTAAGTGAGACATAACACACATGTGGCAAGCTTGATTTTCCACTTGATAGTTATAGATGTTAAAAAATAACCTTTACATTTTGCTAGTTCAGTTTTGTTGTTTATGGTGTTGTTTCTGGAGACCAAAGGACAAAGAAGTAAAATTATTCCTTTTTCTCTTTATTAATAGAGATCTGTCACCATATTATATGTGCTACATAAAGATTTGTAATTGCTTTGGAAAGATACTCTGCCAAAGCTGCTCAGTGGGATTTTTTGTAGAAAGTAAAATATAGCCATCAGAGAGTAGATATTTCTTTTCTGATTTGAGTTCAGTCTCTGAGTGTTTTGTCACACATATTGATTTGAAATTGATATTACCAAAAAAACCCAACAAAAAACACAACAAAACAAAACAAAATGACAAACAAACAAACAAACAAAAACCTTAAACATTGGAATACAAAGTAGCAATGAAGAGAATTCAAAGGGAAGATGAATATTATTATAAATCCCAAATTAGAATAATTTGACTCTATCGTTTTAGGGAAAAAATACATCTCTGAATCCCTTGGATTAACAGAAAAAAGAAAATGGGGAAATTAAGGAGAAACGTCTTGCAAGCATGTGAAATGATTGATTTGTGTCAGCTTCCAGCATGGGGAAGCTGAGAAGATATGTGATTTGGAACTACTCTCTTCAGGTAATGAAGATGAGTTGTTGTCAGATAATGAGAAGTCAGATGGAGCTCAAAGTGATATATTAAGGAACAAACATTCAAAGAAGCAGATGGTTCTCACCTGAGAGTTCTTTGGGGGAACTTAAAATGAAATTGCTTAGTTACTATAAAAGATGTGCAATAAGTCACACAGTTATGACAGTAGAGAAAGAAACTAGGTTCAAACAATGTAGCAATTTTATTACCAAGGTATTTGGGATGATTCAGGGAATTACAAACCAATGAGTCTTGATGCAATATTTATAAAGCTGACTGAAGCAATAAAAGAATACATAGGTAAAAAGCAGAATGAAAATAGGGACAAAACAAAATACAAACCACATTTCTCCTTGAAATGTCTGAATAGAACTATGCAGTCCAGTATTAGGTAAAAAAAAAATTTAGACTTTCAAGAAGTCCTTAGGAAGTTTTCATTTCACTAGAGAATGTTAATGACTAGGGTAAGAGGTAATATTGGTGGTTAATTAAAAAAAAAAAAGAGAGATATGACAAGGATTGCAGAGGGCTTGGTTCTTTTTCAGCGTGGAAAGAGGTCAATCAGCTAAGCGAGTATCCTGACAGATTAATGCTATCTCTTGCAGTAATTGCTGGCAAACAAGTAGCAGGCTATAATATTATTTTAATACTATTTAATTTAATATAATACTAGTTTAATACTATTGCCATGTTGTATAAGATGTCTTTTCCTGTTATTGATAATGTCAGGAGGGATTGTTTGGGGTTTTTAGTTTGCTTGTTTGTTTGAAGGAATGTTTTGGAGATTAAGAAATGCACTGCCGTCTTTAATTTACTTCCTACTTTATAAAAACTTTTTAAATTAAAAAAAAGTAAATTGAAATAGAAACATTTACATGCAACAAAGTAAAAGCAGCTAAAAATCAGATAGAAATGTCACAACATATGTAAATAAGGAAGCAATTTTTCTTGGAGTATTACCTAAAGTAGAGTTCATATGCCCAGGCGTTTGCAGATTTACACCCTTAATACAGGCAATTAAGGTTTGCTAATTATGGTGAATTTATGGATATAGTTATGAATTGAATAAACACAAACCCAGGTCTTCCCAATGTACCTGCTACTCAGTCAGATATAAAATAGTTTACCTATGACTCCCACCTGTCAGAGAAGGGAACTGAATACAAGTAAAATTAACATAAGTAAAAAAATCAGTCTTAATTTCTTTTGTTTGTATATTTTTTGCTTGTTTTACAGTGTTAACTAAATGCAGAAACTTATTTTTAAGTGTTAATGTGGAGTTTCTCTCTGAAGGTGGACTATTCCTACTTAACTGTGTATAACACCTACAAATTTGCTTTTAGAAGAATTCTACTATGTCTGAGTTTGGATTCTTACATTGCACTTAGTGGATGGCAGCAACCGCAATGTATTCTGTGCTCCTGATCCCCTCTCTGTCCACAAGAAATACATGTTGGCATGCACATGGCAATCTCCAACACATTTACTTTTTCCTTTCCATGCAAATCAGGCAACAGAAAGGGTCTGCTGAACTCAAGCCTTGTTCTAACAGGGAACCTAAAAATGGCTGAGACTCGTGCCTGTACCCTGTAAGTCCAAAGCTATTGCAGCTTTGATAAGGAGAGGCACCATGTTAGGCACACGGGTAGGCAGGGATGAAGGTGAGCATCTTATCTAAAAATGATCGTGACACTTACCCAGTACTTGACATGCGCAATTCTCAGCTTCGATTGAAATCAATTAAGTTCGTGTTCATTGTTCTCAAGGTTATATTTTAAATAGTGGGAATTGTACAAGTAAGCAATTATAAATAGTGTTTTATAATGTCAACCAATAAGTAATTTTTAAAAATATGAAGGAAATGTCCATAAAATACATTTAGAAAAAAAAAAATTAATAAATTTCGGTTTTATTCCAAAACAAAACCAAAACTCTTCTAAGAGCACTGGATTATAGAATTTTTCCTTGATCTCAAAAGGGAAAGAACTAACAAATATCTGCCTCGTTTTTCCATTTCCTGACATGATAGTGTTGAAGCTTCAGGAAGTAAACAAATCAAAGAGAGAGAGAAGCAGAAATGTTAGAGGTAGAGAGCTAAGATGGTGAAGGCACTTTATATCTTAGAAAAATAAATTAACCATGGTACACTTTCAAAATATTAAACAAGAAAACAATAACTCTAAGTATACACAAATAAATTCCTATAAAATTATTTAAGAATCTTGATATACTGATAAACAAATATTTTATTGTGTTGTTTAAATGAAGAAAGATGCAGATTTCAAATAATCAGAAAAAAATTATTGAATTAATATTATATAATAATAATAAAAAAGAGTGATTGAAATGGCCATTTTTAACAACTTTACAGCAATCTCAGATTTGTACTCTAAATCCTGAGTTTACTGTAACAGAGAAATAAGACAGGCAAATCTTCATTAGAGAAAAAAAACCCAACAAAACCAAAAGAAACCAAGCAAAACTGCATTCAAACTCCAAAAAGCTTGTAGAGAGAGGAGTTCCCGTGTGAATGTGGACTCTGAGCTACTGAGTTGTTTTTAAATCCTGCTGCAAAATTCTTTAGCTAAAGTTTCTGATGTCTTCAAGGCGGTGTATCTGGATGGAAAAGGACCAAATGACTTGGAGCAACTAAAGCCATAGAAAAACATTAGTATGTTGTTGCACAGGACAGTGGCTTTATCTTAATGTATAATCTTGTCACTGCAACTTGTATAAATTCAAATATTTTCCAGAAACTTTAGCCTCAATCATTGTTGCCAACATTTATATTTTTTCCTGTTTTTATGCAGCTTAAGAGAACTTGTCTCTTTTTCATTTACTTCATGGTCTCAGAAAAAACAGAAGGTTTGGTGTAATAGCCTTATGGATTAGAATTTATCTGACAGCATAATGTCAATTTATAGAATTACACTCGCTACAATTCTTATTTTTGTCGCATTTATTCTTTGAAATGGGAGTCAGAGAAGAGAGAACCTGTAGCAGACAGCTGAACATTCCAAAAATCTGCAGAATTTAGAATTTAAAGGAAAAACTTCCTTAAAACTGTGAAACAGACTAGAAGGTTAACCTGCCTGAAAATACCTTGTTAGTGATTTCAAATTGGTATTCCAGTTCCGAGTTTTTTAAGTAAACTATTATATCTGCTCATATGTTTTAAATACTTTGTGAGAAGCCTTTGAGAAGAAAAATAAAGTATCTTCCGACTTTTTTTTTCCAAAATACATCGCTTTAAGTGTTTACAGTTTATTTCTTTCCCTCTCGTATTATAATTGATTATATTCTTCTCACTGTCATGATTTTGATATCAGTTGATAGTCATTAATTAGGCAATTTAAAATTGAGTAGCCTATGAATATAACTGCAGAAGAAGCTTCCAGAAGGGCTGAAGGAGTAAACAGCAGTCCTTTTTTAATTGAAATTGGACTTGACTGACAGATTTAATTTTTCTAGACTTTACCCTTTTGCAATATTTTATTACTGGTAATGATATATAAAAAACACTAACTTTCCCAGCCATGGAAGTTCCTTAAAGAGAACACCTTACTACATTTTCTGTGAAAACATACAAATTTTCTGGTGGGTAACCAAAAGCAGAAAAATTTCCAGCATGCAGGGATAACCAGCATGAATGATCATGTCTGGAAAAAAACCAACAAAATATCACACCTATAAATGAAAAGAAAATCATACTTGTTTTCCAATTCCCACCTATGAATAGAAAAGCATAGGGAAAAAATACTGAAACAAAAATATCTGAAAAAAGAAGGTTAGCTCCATAAAACTTAGGAGTCCAAAGTTACAGGAATTAGAAACAAAGCAAAATGGATTTTATTATTTTTGCTGCCAAGATTCTAATTGCTAGGCTTCCTAGATAGAGTTTTACAAATGTATTGCATTACAGAAAATGAAAACATTTAACCATCTTGGAGTGCCTCAGTGTAACTTCATGGAACGGTTCCTCTATGATTGATACCCTTTCAGCAGAACCATTAAAGTGTGCTTCAGGGACTACACAGAATACAGCAGATTCTTTAATCCAGTGGTTTGGGGAGTTTGTAAGGCTTAAAGCCCATTATCACCAGCTTCTCCAGGTTATAAATTCCTGAGCAGCAATAAATGACAAAATTTTCCAGAGGCTATACTGCTGAATTAGTAGTCAACAAACGTAAGCTATCCTCTCACCTTTCCTTTTATTAATATCACTGTCTTTGCAGGAGGTCAAAGAGAATGGATTTGCACTTATAAAGGGTGGTTTAATCATTTGAGTATTTAGTGTAAACATAAAGCCTATGAGCAAATAGAACTTGTTTCTGATTCCATTATCAGAGTATGTTGAGGTGTAACCACATTTTTGTTCAGTAAACAGAAGGGCCATTGTGTGAATTTTAACTACCACTTGCAAATAGTGTGTTTTGATAAGTATAAATTACCATACAATGAACAACAAAAAAATGGTGATATGCATCCTTAGCATTTACAAGTGGAAAGTCTTAGGGGAGGAGTGAGTCAGATAGTATAAATACAGTGATTATCAACTGCTAAATAGTAAGAGTGTAATTTGAAATATTTTGGATGGCATTCTGGCACCCCAGAACCTGGGGTGGGGAATTCATATTTCCAAGATACCTTGGATTTTCATCTTGGATGTGCACATACAAATGTTAAATTACTAGTTAGGTGTACTGAAACTTTTCATCTCAATATTTACTTTTACATTGCCATGCTCTTACCTCATTTTTGATATCGGGCAACCTCACTTACTGCTGCATTCAAACTCTAACAGCTAATGTAGTTATTGAGACTGTCAAATATCCACAAGCTGTTCATGTCTGTGTTATATGAGTCCTCTGTAGAAACAGAGGCAGGGAATTGCACAACAAAAAAATAATAATAATTGCAAAATAATTTTCAAGGAATTGCACAATAATCATGCCTACACTGCATTCTACAGTCAGGATAGAAGTGATGCTCTGTGAATACAACCACTGTGCATATGCCAGACAGCACAGCCATGAGGTTTACTTACTGAAACACATGTATAATTGCTGTAAGAGAGGAATTCCTATGTTGAGGAAAAAGCAGGAAGAGATAAAAGACCACTGGGTACAGATCTCATGGTATTGCAGGAAGAAAGACGTATGTGTATACATTTATATTCTTCAACTGCTTCAGAGATTCCACTTGCTTACATAGATCAAAGAGAATTGAAAAAAAACAAACAAACGAAAAACACAGAGGAAGGCTGCAGAAACCACTGTATGCCAGGTTAATTAAATTAGACAACAGTGCCAAGCACCTTTGCAATGTGTAAATCAACACACTAGAAGATAATGAAAGCCAGTTTTGGTACATTTCTGGGTTAGCACATGACTTTGTCAGATGACAAAATGAATTCTTTTGTTCCCTCTACCTTTCCATCATGATTTACCAGACACATTCCAGGTGTCACCTAGAAGGATTGGACTCTTCCCTTCTCATTTGACAGGTCAAAAAGGAAAATGTGAGCTCTTTCAAGTGTGAGTGAAGCTAGCAGCCATCCTTCTGCCTTCACTACTCCCCCTAAAGCTCACTGAACTGCAGTCTTAACTTTGCTCCAGTTCATGGCTTGTGATACATGAAAATATCCAAATGATCTGTCCTGTGGTACTGACAACATTCTCAAAATTGTACAGGGTCGTATCTGCTCAAAGAATGGACTGCTAGGATGGTAAAACATGTCATCTTTGTCTTATACCCATACAAATAATTTCAAATACATGGTAGCCTTTGTTTTTGTCAAAGCTAAGGGAATTGGGAAATGATTGCCACCCATACACTGCAGGGAGATCAATCCCATCCGGAAGTTTGGTTCTGGAGAGACACTAAAAGAGGATTTGGCCAAGAGACTTCTGAACATATCAGTGAAAGCATCAGCCACCTGTAAAAAGACTGAAGGTGAAGAGAGTATTAAGGTTCATATGGCATATGAGGTATTTTAATGGGAAATAACAGTTCCCTGGAAAAGAAGGGCCATCTCAGCTCCCAGATCTCTGACAAAGGTATTGCAAATATTTAATAGATAAAAGCATCAGTGTAACAAAATGTCATCAACTTCTTTTTTTTCCATTTATCTTCATACTTCCAGAAGAAAACCAGGATGATATATGTCACTGTTACAGGAAGAAATACTGCTGTTGCATCAATTTCTCCAGTAAAATTCTATGAACCGTGAAATCCCTTATTGCTTTCCCATGACTTCTTCTAACCCCTCCTGGGACAATGAGCCAATTGAAATATGTTCTTAAACACTATGTTCCCCTTCCCTTCCTTCCTTCCTTCCTTCCTTCCTTCCTTCCTTCCTTCCTTCCTTCCTTCCTTCCTTCCTTCCTTCCTTCCTTCCTTCCTTCCTTCCTTCCTTCCTTCCATCCTTCCATCCTTCCTTCCTGGGATAATTGATTGTTCTAGGTTTGCTTTGCTTTTAATTCTACGATGTTCAAAGGCCTGGGGCTACCTGCTCTCTGGACCAAGCTTCCAAGATAATGAAATGTTCAGCTGGTCTCACGTAAAGATTTCATCTTCCAGTTATGCTGGCAGTTTCACAGCATAGCCGCTCTCAGGATACAAGCCTGCAGCAGAAGTTGCTACGTGAACTCCTGGGTGAATAGACATGACATTTGAAATCCTTCCATCTAGAACACGTTTGGGCTGATGAAAAGCCCCCCCAGTGGAAATCCCACAGCTGCTTTGAAACAATGGTCATCACAGTGAAGACTGCCACTGCAGCAGCTGGGAGCGGCTTAAAGAGCTGCTGCATCTGAGGAGGCTGGGGAGAGCCTGAAATGAAAGATGGTATTTCACCAGGTCACTCTGGCAAGATGATCAAATCAATAGGAGCCAGAACATTCAATATACTGTAATACCTAATTATTTTTTCTTTTATTTGTTATCTCTACATTTTAATATATTAAGAGTAAAAAAGTATTTATTTTTCCTTTGTTTGTTTTTTTTTCCCTTGACCTAACTTTCTTGGTTTATTTTCTCAAGAACTGTCCTGTCTGCTGGGATATAACATAGGGAACTTAATTTGTTGACAATGTTTAAACTTCCCTGAGAAAGCAAGCTAATATTTTGGTAGTTTCAAGCATTCATAAGGGGAGAGGCACCAGGAGTGTGTGCTGAGCCTCTGTGTCTCACAAGATACCAGTAGCACCCCTATCTTTCTGGTTATGAAGCATGTACTATAATTAGTGAAAGAAATTTCATTGCATTTTGAGAATGTGAAAAGTTGTTTTATTCAGAGGGGCAACAATGTTAAAGTGGGGTTGATGGTCCCTTTAGGAAGGTCAGAAAGATTAGGCATATCCTTATGTAGAAAGAGAAAAAAGAAACTTTCGTTCATTGTTCATGTTGGCAGAATTACAAATAGCTTTCCCATATCATCTTTCAGACTAGCACCTGCTACTAGGTTGAAATTAAATTGGAGTGAGGTTGCTTAGATGTGTTGGGAGATGAGCCTGGAAAAATAAATCAGATGAGGTCTATAGGTATTTGCTAATGGGAGGTGACTGATGAGTCTTTGTTGCTGTCTGCATGTTTGATTATTACCTTTACATGTCTGAGACAAGTTTCTTTCTAGGTCTGACCAGAAATAGTATCTCTCTCATGAATGTAAATGTCTTGCAGGTATTAGAAAAGTAGTGGGAGAATGCTATCATTAATAGCATTCAGACATCTTCAACAACTGCTGATGGTTAATCTTTGTCAGGCAAAGATATCCATGACATATTAAAGAATCACTTTTCCATGTTGTCCTATAATGCAAGCATATTAAAAGAGGAATTAAAAAAAAAAAATAAAAAAAAAATAAAGCACTGCCACTCTGAAACTCTTCATTTCAACCAGTGCTGCTCTGTTTTATAAGGTCTGCATTCTCAGGTACATGTGTTGTAGTAAAAACACTTGTGACCAGTTGCCAAATCCAGGGTTGTTAAAAGTAACACACAACAGATAGTGCTGGAATAAGCTTTTTTTCTTGGAAGGAAAAGGAGAGGTGTTTTCCTTTTTTTTGTTCATTTCCCTTTTCAATGGTGATATTCTCCTTTTCACTGCCCATTATTTAAAAATATTTCCGAACCTTGAGATTGGCTAGAGTATCTGTTTTACAGTAGAATTTTTGGTTTGTTTGTTTCTTTCTTTATCTGTTTTTTAATTTTTTTTTTTATTTTTATTTTACTCCTTTCCTCATCTTTTTCCTATGCATATCTGCCTGCCTCCCATCTTTCCTTTAATGTAGACATGTGTCTAATAGCTTTTCTAAATGTAGCCATCTGATGTAAAGAAAGCTGGTCCTATCCCTTTAACTCTTTCCAAAAGTTTAGAAGCTATTAAAAAATAAAAGAAAAAAGCAAAACATTAAACCAGCAGTACAAGAAATAGCAAAATTAATAAATTATATAGAGAAACTAATAATGTATATTATACAAGTTCTATCATTCCAAGACAGAAATAAAAATGTGAGAATAGTAAGAAAAAAATAAGTTAACAAATCATGGTATGTTGTAATTACAGTAATCTCTCATGCCTATAAAAATATTAACAACCAAAACTGTATCAGAAATTATGTAATATATTGGGCAGAAGGGGAGTTCTACACTCATTTTCTTTATCTGTTTAACCACTGCAAAGGACAAAGAGAAAAGGATGGAAATTTGTTATACCTTTTGGTTTTCAAAAGGAATAGAAAACATAGAATATATGATGCATTCTCAGTACCTCATACAACACTGCAGCAGCTGTCCAAAGAAAAATAATAGAAGTGAACTTTGTTAGCAGTAGTTTTGGATTGTTATTTGATGTGACATTGAACCTAATATCAAATTAAAATAGAAGAGGTTAGACAGGATACATCCTGGGGACAAGTTCTTTTTCTTACTTCCCAATCATCTGAAATTCTTTCTCAACAATATCTCAAATAATTCATTCAATTCCCACCTGTGCATGTGAGAAAAGAAAAAAAAATGTAAGAGAAGCTGGAAAAGAGCATAAAAGGGCATCATCAATGCCTTTAATGGAACAAGCTTGGCTGGCTGTTTCAAGGTGAGTGACAGTACTTCAGCTGGTGGTCATAAAAGTGGTATACCTAGAGAATCAACCATCTGCAAAGGCTTGAAATAGGTTGAGTTCATTACCTGAATGTTTTTTGTCTTGTAGTTTTTAACTAGCCTCTGCACAAGCTACCTTTATGGTTATAGCTGACTCCAGTTCCCAAGCTCCTCACATAAGAGTTTTTTTTCTTTTTTTCCTTAATCTTGAATGTCTTTCTGGCTCTTCCTCTGTCAGTTATCAGACTGCAGTATACCGTTCCTGTGGTCTGTCTCTGGCTTCCTATTAGTGCTTGAGATCTAAGTTGCCAAAGCAAAGCACAAATGAATTCTGGCTAAAATGGTGAAATTCACACGCAAAGAAAAGCCTTCTGTCCCATCTTACCTTCACACTCTATGTTAACCATTTCAGCCCAGTGCAGTAGGAAACTAGTAATTAATAAAAAATAAAAAAAATAAGGCACGTTTAAATTGCGTCTTGCTTTCATTGAAGTGTTGCTGAATGTTTCTCATGATTTACAAGAGATTCACAATCTTCTGCTATTTGGCTACTGAGCTTCAGTCAGTGAGAAATGTATAAACAATAGAGATGTGGGAAGCCTCTAACGGATGGACCTCCTTACTTGTAAAGAATGTTTAGTGATCAGAAAGACCATCTGACCGAAAATTTCCGATTTTCAGAGTTCTCAAATATTTAAAGAAAAAAAAAATCTTGTGATAGCTGAGAGGCATGTATTGTCTTCAATTATTATGCCAACGCAATAAGAAAGTCTGTTGGGTTTTTTATTTTTCTCTGTTAATAAAAAGTGTATTTTTTCTAATAATAAAGCTACTATTATTATCCTTAAAGGCTGAACTTTTTAGTGTGACTAACTTCTCGAATGCTCATAAAATAAGCACCTTACTGTGTAAGGAAAGGCTAATAATATTTCAGCATATGTCTCAACATGTTCTCAGTGGTGAAAGTTGGAGAAAACACCACAGGAGTCCATGCATAAGCTGCAAAAAGAAACAGAAGTTTCAGTTCTGACCTCTCTGAGGAAGAACCAAATTTGAGACTTTTCACAGCAACATTCCCCTGCAGTGTGTTATAGATTAGGTGCATAACTGCATAAACTCAAGAAGTAGAGTCATAAATAGGACCCTTGATTTTGGGGTTACTTTCTTCTTGCAACCCCCAGAGTAGCTCACTAATTTTTTTGTAATTTCAGCACGTTAAAAAAAAAATGTTAGAAATTATTGTCTCCTGCCAGCTTGGCCTCATGTTTTTTTCTAAAAACTGTGGAGTATAGAGATAACTACAGATTTCTCTAAATAGCCCAGGTTGACATGACTTTTCAGAGGAGTTCATGGGTTTTCCTTGATGAAGTGTCAGCAGTCACAGGTGATCTTTTTTCCTTTTGTGTGCTGGTGATGGAAACATAAAGTGTAAGGAAGTGTGTCATAAACCCAGAAAAATTACCAAAATTAGAAAATAAAGAATGGTCTGTTTATCATCCTACTTATCTGTCCATATGTATATCAGATAGTATAACATACAGAAACACATGATGGTCAGAAAATACTATATTCTTTTTTGGACAATTTTAGGATAAGATACTCAAATTCAGGCCTTGCCTAGTTCTGATTGCATTGAAAGTACACCTTTTCACTGATTGTAATGCAGGTTGCCTTAAGAAATTAAGCATCCCCTTAAGAGCCTGGTCAAGAAATCAATAGGAATAACAGTAACAGGAATGCAGTGTTGATGGTTCCGTCATCTTACATTAAAGAAATTGAATGTAATTCAGTTATAGCATTAAACTGTTAAATTCTATGTAGCATATTGGTTTCCTAGGAAGTGATTAATGACTTAGAGTCTGAAGCAATCTGTTAAACATGCGCATTCTTGGACATAAACCCACTGTGCTGGGAGAAGGCTACCAATAAAAACTGAGAGAACATTTATTTTTTCTTATCCTGCCTGTACTCTGATGGTTGCTTCTGGAAGTAACTAACAAGAAGATAAATTTGGTATAAATTGAGCTAACTCTTTTTTTTCCCCACAGGATTTCCCCATACCAATTTTGGAATGGCAAGCTACTAAATGTGTAAACATAACAAAATAGATTAAGTAAATCAAGTACACCCACATTCATGCTGTGGCATTGATATTCTTGGGCATATCAAAAGATATTTCCATATATTAGTACCTTCCCACACTTGATGGCAGAAATTGATTCATTACAATGAGTGCCTATACTAAATAAAATTTTCAAGATAGTAATTTAATATAAATTGTTATTTTCGCTATAAATGTCATTAAAATGCATGCAGCTATGTAATATATGTATCACTATGTATGCAATGATTACTTGTCTTCATCAATATGACATGTGATGAACATAATAAATTTTTTCTCATTTTAAGGTAAAAGAGCCAAAAAAATAAACAAGTAATACAATGAAGATGAAACTAGACATCTAAAATTTCAGAAAGTCTAAGAGCTTGTTTGAAAGTATCTGACAGTGGGAAGGCAATTAATAACCATGCAAATAAAAGAAATCCAAATATAGTATTTCATTTTTTATATTGTATTTAACCAGCACTTTTTGAAAATATTTAAAATACAAGTTAAAAAATAAAATTAATTCCTCTATTTTATCAAATAACTTAAAACTTAACTTGAAACTATAAAGGCAATTTTACAGAAGAATGTCATCAAACCAAGAGGTAACTATGTAAGAGCTAAATAAGATGATCAGCCATAAAGGAAAGCTAGAGTAGGAGGCAAGGGTGAAACATTCATTACCCTTCATATTCATGCATATACGAGGCTGGCACAGGAAAAGGATTATCAGCTATCTCAATTTCAAGATGGAAACAATTTCAAAGGGTGCAGCACAATTGTTAGGAATCAAAGATCAGGCAGCAATCAACCATAAATGATTGAGTCCCATAACTAATCTATTTTAAGTAATGAGGGAAGATGACAAGGAATGCAAGGCAAGCTTTATGATTTAATGTTAAAGTCCTCTGCCTGAACCAGGGTGCAAACAAAACCAAATGCCAGTTCAACAAAGGAGACTTTATTTTGTAATTTTAAGTGTGTAGGGAGGAAGAAGCAAGGCAGAGAAGGCAAAAGAGAATGAGCCCTCTCATAGGACTACTTTTCTTAATGCTTTATTTTTTTCACTGGAATGTTGTTCCACATCCACCCCATCTGATAAGCCCTCAGAAATAGCAAGTTATGCACTTTTAAAAAAAAATTTTCTCCTCACTTTTCCACTGACTTATGTTTCATTAAACCTTAGGAAAAATATTTATTTTCTGTTAACATTTAGCAATTTTTTTGGATTTCTCTGGTGATTCAGTAATTTCTCTGGTGTTTCAATGCTACAGAAAAGATTTGAGTTCCTTAGGACATATATAGCTTACTTTTGGTCAAATAATTAGACTCCTTAGCATGTGGATCTGCTGAACTCTTGAGTGGAATCTTCTGTCATTCAGTGCACACAACAGTTGCAGCTGGAAAGCTTGCAGAGAGTTTCTACTCACAACTAATGCCAGCTGTGTTAGACACAATTACAATAATTATAGTTTTACTAATTTGCATAGAACAATTATATATGCTTGATTTGTAGAAGAGACATTATGAAGTGTGGTGATTAAATTATTTTTTTACAATGATTTCCTAATAAAAAATATCTAGACATTGATTAAACATGGAAATGTTTTCATCTAAAGTCCATGTGACAACCCTTATTCCCAGGATCAGAGACTACCTAATTACCATTTTGGCATTTTGGTACAATAGATTGAGAGAATTTTGTTGTTTTCCTGTTTTGTTTTACTGGCTAGATCTTCCACCTTGAAGATGCAGATCCGTTTTTCCTTTTTTTCCAGAGGGTTGTTCTCAGTTTCAGATTGAATCTTTCATTTGTTGAATTAAATATGGTTTCACTGCTCTACAGAGAGCTATGGATACAGAGATCATCAAATCTCTACATATCTAGAGAGAGAATGCTCCTCAGCATAGGCACCAGGCTGCTTGATACTGTCAAAATTTGACCACTCAGGGGTTGAGAGGACAGAATTCCTCCATTTTTATTACAGTCATATATAGATAGAAACACCTTTTAGTATCTAGTTACAGTAACTCTCTTTAAAATTTCTCTTCTTCATATATTCACTGTTAAAAAAAAATCTCTTGGGAGGTGAGCTTATATATCAACACAGGATTAAGGAAGCTGGGGGGTCCATCCTCATTACTCTAAAATTGTAAGTAACAATGATTAAATTAACACATTCCCATGTGATGCACATTTCAAAAATAAAAAAATAAAAGAACAATCTTTTTTTATGTCCTTTATGAGACTTTTACCAGTCTCATGTAAAATGCCCAATATATCACTCCTGACTTTTTTTTTGTGTTCAGTGAAATTGTATTAAGATATATTTGGTCCTTGACTAGAACAGCTGCTGCTACATGGACAGTTTTGCCATTCATAGTCTACCTAAACAATGTCTTAGCTGAAAGTAAATCCCATTAAATGAATGTGACATGAACAAATGAAACAGAATACATGTTGCAAGCAACAAGTACTGAGCAGGTTTCTACCATAAAATTCATTAAAAGGCCAGAAATGCAAACACCAATGGGAGGCACTCAGAATTTCGTACATGGACAGAGGCATTCTGGTCTCCAAAGAAATACTTCAGGGATGAAGTAGCAACAGCCGGTTCCTTTTGTTTGTCTGAATTTGTTTAAAGAATTCACCAGGACGCTCATGCATATGCACATTTTACCCTTCACTACATCTCCTTGGTTCCATTCAGTGGTGCACAGGAGTGAGCAATATCACTTTCCCTGCCCCACCCCATCCTGTCTACTCAGCCTCCTATAACCCTGCAAGCTCTCCACAAAACATACAGACATACAGACAACAGACCGAACAGGGAAAGAAACAGTTCTCTGCTGATCTTTGGAAGTTGTCTGGTGTGTGTCAGTGGGTATAGAACACTCCAGGCCAACAAGAAAATGAAGATTTCTGGAAAACACTGTATTTTAGCTCCGTTAGATGCTATGGAGCATGGAGTAGAATTGAGTTCAGATGTCTTTACTGCTCCTCGAGATTATCCCAACTGAGAATTATTCTACACAAAAGACCTTTGTACATCCTATACTCTGAACAGCATAAATTATTCTGAAATGTGTAAAGAAGCCCTCTCAAGATTTTCTCTATCTCATCTGAAGAGTTTGAAATGCCTATTCCAAGGATGACCTTCAAAATTAATCAGTGTGAAGGAAACTGGGTGAGGAAATCAAGTGGCAAAATATAATTTTCCAGAGGAGTGTGTAAAAATAAAATATAAATGTCAAATCTTCTGGACATCAGCAGCATCGTTTTCATTTGAGATTCCAGGAACATCTGAGAGAGCAACTATTAACTATAGTTTAATAACTTGAAACACTAGAAGCCAAATTTGAAAACACTTGTGCCTTACTGACTGAATTTCACTTTTTTCTGGGCATGGAACAATGTGTCAGTAGTCCCAATAGCAAGAAGTTGGAGAAAAATAACTTTGACTAAGAAAATTTACTGACTTACTCTCCACATTTATATTTGTTGATAGTATAGCACTTCAAAACAGATAATTAAAGTTTGCAATTCAATTCTGTCACAGGAGACTGTAGTCTAAAATCCTTCTGGCGATAACGATGCCTATATTCCTGCTGATTTGCTAAAAGTGAATAAATAAATCTTATGAGATAGATCCTAGCAAGTCTTATTTGCCTGTTCAGTAGCTACTGCTCCCAGTGAAATAAAGGAAATTGTGGGCAGGAGTTAAAAGTTCAGTAATTGTTAGAACTTTTCAATACATTTGGGATTCTATATGTTACCTTATAATGAGACTAGTTTTAATTTGATTGTTAATGGGTATCATAAATTTAACTGATTTTTCTGCTCTTCTAACTCCAAAGTAATATTTTTTGCAATATTTTCTGCACAAAAAATCCATGTAAAGAAAAATAAAAACAAGTTTTCTCTATTTTTTAATGTCACCCATCTTTGTCTGGATTGATAAAAAGTGAAAATCTACCAGACTTAGTCATTAAGAAGCAGGACACAGTGCCATAAAATCAATGCGAGCTGATTAAATCTTTACTGGTTCTAAAAAGACTTTGAAAAATAGAAGTTTTGTTTCACTTGGCTTATCTTCTCAGATTATATGCACTGCACACTGCCTGGCTCAGACTTTGTAGTGCATACAGAACTGTACAAGAGTGGGTGGGAATCACCAGTTGATCACCCCTTTGATACAAACACAAAGCTTATCTCTTACTCAAATTTGATCACAGAAGATGTTTAAATACAGTATCAGGCAATGAGCATTATGCAGGCATATGGTTTAAAATTTTATTTTTTTCAGAGCTGATCTATGCATTTCTGGAAATCTGCAGCTCTTTGTGTCTTTAGGAATAGGACAATCCTCTTTTAAGTTTCATTCAAGCTTGACAAAAGAGAATGAAGAAATAAAAAAGCATTTTTTAACTTGAATGTTAACAGCATTGTTTTGAACAAGTTCTAAAAATAAAAAATGTTTAATAAAAGATGAAAAGGCACCTAAAATTCATCTGCAAATAAGAACTAAAGAAAATATGACTAATCATGGACAAACTTTATCACTAACCAGAGTTTTCCAAGAAAGTTGTGCAAGTCAGTTTTGTAAATACAGCATCTCAAGGACAGAGGGCTTATGAGCCTGCTAATAGGAAAACTTACTTTTATTTTCATTATCACTCAATGATAAAAACCCAAAACTTCAAAGATAACAAGATATATGTACACAGATTGTAGATACTGTATACAAAAATCTCCATACAATCTAATGAAAACACTTCCATATTAAAAAGTACCCAGCTTGTCTATATGATTTGCATCTTTGTTTATATTTTAGTCTCATCGGAACCCTTTGTTTTGTCCCAAATTTAATAAAATTGACCTCAGAAGTTAAAAATTTTGTTGAAATATATGAGATGAATGCTGCAGAACATCTAGAGTAGCTTCAACAATTCGACAAATCTAGATCTGGACCAAATGGTTTATTTATTAAAAATAATTATATATATA
>VWZS01000773.1:129774-139897 GCA_013397075.1 Rhabdornis inornatus | reverse complement strand
ATAGATATAGATAGATACAGATGGATACATGGATAGTACCTTTTAACAACTTATCCTGTCATAACTCTTAATACACCAATTAAGTGTAGCAGAAGACTCGGTATTTGTTGGTATCTCAAGACAGCAGGGCTCATGGCTCTCTTATTTATCTTATTTGCACAATCAAAAGTTTGGATGTGAGTAAAAAGCCAGCAGCACAGCAGCAGCAGCATCACACTGCATATGGCAGAAGATATGTAATTAAATATGTCTGGAAGCAAAGAGGTATCAGCATGTGCTATCAAAACCAGCATTCACATGGAGATCATTACAATTCAAACAGCTATTTGACCTGACTTTTTAACAGACCAGAATAAAGTAGCCTGATTGGATTCCCTAGGGAATCTGGTGTTCAGCTGGGAGAGGCTTTAGCTTTGTTAACTGTCTATACACTGGCAAGTGTTTAAACTGGAGTAATAAAGTTTGAATTCCCAGGGTCAGCAGGCCAACTCAGAGTGTATTTTTAAAAGAAAAGCATGTTTTATAAAGCAATCAATAAAACTCAGAAACTAAGGTGGCATCTGCTCCATTTATTTCCAAAAAGGCCTTGCAGAGTAGCAACAAATTGCCTTATTTCTTTGTTTGGGTTAATTTGAAAATGCATCTGATTGTAAAAGTGTCCTTGGAGGACTGTCATCAGGTACAGCAGTCATATGTAACTCTCCTGGGCTGGCTTTGTATAACAACCATAAGAATATTTAACTGAAATTGAAACCAAACCTGCTGTATGAAGGTGACAAGCACACATTCTCACTTTCAGGCAAGTTGGTGGTACCAGACAGAGCAAGTTCTTGTGTAGACGTGATTTATAAAAAGAACCACTAATTCTGCTTTATTATTATTTTCCTCTTCTTTTCTTTCTAGGTATGATAATCCATCAAGCAAGTAGTGAAGTGTCAGTGGAGACTGTTTTTTAGGACATCCCAGTCTGGTAACAATTGTAATTACATGGAGATTAAATTTCTTAATCATCTATGACTTTTCCTCATGCATTTGTAACATTAATCTCTAGTTTGTTTTATTATGAGTTACACAGTAATTCTTTTATGCAACCACGTCTAGCCTGATCATGTAGATCCACTATAAGTCAAAAGCATCTTTAGATTACCATGGAACAAGCTTTGTTTTAGCACTTATGCTGTAAACGTCACAAAGCTTGTATAAATCAAATAAAATATTGCGCATTGTCAGGATTTAGGTTTGTACTACTGCTCTCACTGTTCCAGGCTTGCAGAGAATATTTCAGTCTCAAGGACTCAGTCAGCAGTTAAAATAAACAGCATTGCCAAATCATTACATATTTGTAATGGAAAGTAAAAAGCAAAATAAATATACATTTCTCATCTTAGAAAATGTTTGTTTGAAGTTTCCAACAGAATTTGATACATTGTGATCACTTACATCACTCATTTCAGGCCCTGAAGCAGATTTAGCTGCACTGCAGAGACCGTGAAAGCGAATGAACAGTATGCATTTAAAACTTGACCTCTACATCAGAACTCGTGGAAAACATTACCATGAGAAATCTGCATGTGTGATCTGAGGGTCTGCGCAGTGAAGATCAGAAAATATTTTTGGCAGTTCACTATATTTTGTCTGTAGGACCCATTTTTAAAATAGACATAGGTACCTCTCTTCTTTAAACTCTCTATAAAAACATACTAGAATATTTTCTCACATGTTTACCTAGCTCTTACAGTGACAATAGAAGAACCAAGTATAAGACAGTTCACTTATCTTAATGCAAGGGTTTATCCTGTCCCTTTTATCAGATTCTTAACAGGCCTTGTGTGCAACTGGGAAGGGTTACCATACTCAGATAAAATTTCTGCACAATAATAGATTCTAATAACTCTGCAGCACAAGTTCATCAAACAGAACAAACTATGCCTGAAAACACAAATGTTAAGACCTTCATTTTTATTTATTCTGTAAAGTATAGCTAGAATCTAAGAAATTATAAAGGATTGTTTTTCAAAGAAATTTAGAGCAGTGAAGCCCAGCTCCAGTGAAAATGCTGCTCAGTGACTCAAGACAATCCTTTTCCTTGCTTACCCTTTGAAGATAACTTCTACTGATCATCAAATTATATTCACCTTAGGAATTATGATAAACCAGCTGTGTGTGAGCTTGTTTGAAAGGTGCTGTTTCTACTTGCTAGTCATAAGTGTTAGAGAAATCTATAAAAGAGTAGGAAGAATTTTTATTGCATTTTTTGTCAGTGAAATAAATTAAATCCAAAGTAAATAGGGGCATGAGATTTCCAGGGTTAATTCACTTTTTATCAATAATTATTTTTTTGCAATCAGTGGCTAATTCTGACAGTGATGTTCATGACTCATTATCATAGCTAATTTTTGGAAAATTGTGTATAGAGGGTCTAGTTTGTTCAGCTATTTTTAAAATCTGTGTCGGTATAATTGATCAAAGCTGCCTCTCACTTAAGCTCTGTATTCATAAGAAAGTAGAGAATAACCTCCTGTCATGAAACATAAAAGTACTCAGTGTTTCTCCTCCTTGGGTAAACAAACCTCTCATGCCTTTAGAGCAATCCAAAGCCCAAGGCAGGACAGGTGAACTTGCTTCAATGTAGTTTCTATTCTAACCACAGAGCATCCTCCTCACCTTCCTGAGGCAGAAGGATAGGGTGTTCTTTGCTTGAGATGTCAGAGCAGACTTCTCCTACCCTTCCCTTTTGTCATCTCAACCAGAGTCAGGAGGAGGCAAAGTGAAGGGTGTTGGCTTGACACAGAGCTACGATTTTCAATCATTATCTTCAAAGCAGGCAGCATCTCGTCACCTGCTGTCTGTTTTACCTGCTAATTAAGGTAGGACACCTTCACTTTGATGTATAGGGTTGGCCAGCAGCATAGTTTCTTCACGGTGCTGCTCACAGTATGAGGAAATGTATAATTCAAAGCTATTCAGTGTTTATTAATAGAACAAAGGAAAACACACCCATGTCTCACTTCTTCATGTACTTGAAGCATTACTATGGAATGCTGACCTGTAAATTGGCTTTTAAATAGTAAAAATCACCTGATCTTGGGGACAGAGAAATGTCACTGAGCTGTTCAGGAGCCATTGCTCTCATGACCCTATCTCCTTTCATCCCAGATGGAAATATCATCACTTCCATTACCACAAGGATGACGACCTCCCTGAATTAGTCCAAACACTGTCCCAAAATGGCAAAGCTGCTACTAGTTTATTCTTGTGTGTTTTCCAGATGTAACTGCTGCTGCTGCAGGGCAGCAATTGAAAGCACAGCACAGATCACATCTGATGTGATCTGCCATTATCTTGTGTGAGGTGCTGGTTGCCCTGCGCTTTCCTGCACTGGTCGCGCAGGCACATGTATAAGAGTTAAGGATGGCAGTTTAAAGTGAAACTTCCAGGTATGTTAGCAATACTACTTAATGATTGGAACCTTGTTTGTACAGGCTTCAGCAGATAATTGTACCCAAATACAGAAATCTTCTATGAAAAACTGGTGTTGCCCCTTACAGGCATGCCCCTTTATAGAAATGGAACTCCAACAGAATAGAGGAATGACATTATTAATACAGAATCAAATTTTCTGAACTATCCTTCATATGTTGTCTTCTCCATTATAACCACATCCAACACAAAATATTCCAGGTTATGGCATGGATTTTTGTGTTTAGATGATACCAAACGTCAGCAGTGCTTTGGACTTCAGGATACACAGACTTCATCCGTGGTCAATCCTACTGCTTGGCACCACTGAGAAGGGCCTGGTCCATCCTCTTGACACCTTTCCTTCAGACACTTACAGACATTGGTGGTGTCCCCTCTCAATCATCTGTTCTTGAGGCTGAGCAGGCCTGCTTCTCACAGCCTTTCTTAGTAAGAGAGATGTTAAAGTCCCTTAGTCAACTTGTTGCCTTCNGGGTGTTGGCCATTCCTCCCAGCTTTATGTTCTCAGTGAATTTGCTGAGGAGACACCTGTCCATTCTTAACAAGTCATGAATTAACAAGTTAAATACTTCTGAGCCAGAGTGACCTTTGCCTTCTTCCAGTCCTCAGCACCTCTCCTGATCTCCATGACCTTTCAAAGATGATCATGAGCGGCCTTGCAGTGGTGTCCACCAGCTCTCTGAGCACTTGTGAATGCGTCCACTCAGGGCTTATGGTCTTGTGAATGTCAGGTTTGCCTAGGTGGCTTCTAACCTAATCCTCCTTGACCAAGGGAGAGTCTTCCTTTCAACATTCCTTTACCCCGGTCTCCTGCATCAGAGAATACTGAGGGCTGATCTTATCAGCAGAGACGGACGCAAAGAAGGCATTCAATAACTCGTGTCTCCTTTGTGTTCTCTGTTGCCAAGATCTGCTCTTCTTTAATTAATGGGCCCATTAAGTTTTCCTTTTGTTATTAACGTACTTTAAAGAGCCCATTTTTTATCATTGACATCCTTGACCAGATTTAATTCCAGATGGGCCTTAGCCTTTCTAATTTCATTTCTACTTACTCTGATCACCTGCCTATATTCACTCCAAGTGGCCTGATCACACTTCCACCTCCTATGTATTTCTTGCTTTTACTTGACTAACGAGAGGAGTTATTTATTCACACATGGAGGTTTCTTGCCCTCTTGGCCTGATTTCTTTCTCATTGAGAAGCATTGTTCTTGAGCTTCTTCAGAGGAAGTGATCCTTTGAAGAATTTTGACCAATGGTCTTGGACCCCTCTTGTCTGAAGGGTCTGTTCCCATGGGATTCTTCCAAGAAGACCCCTAAGGAGCCTAAAGTTAGCTCTCCTGAAGCATGGACTCCTCTTGAAGTCCATGGTTGTAATCTTGCTCTCTCTCAGAGTATGCTACCTCTTCATTCGATACTGCATTCTACCATCTTACGGTCATTACTGTCAAGGCTACCCCCAACTTCCATAGTTTCTGAGTCACTGGGAACAGGAGTTCATTATAACAGCAAACTATAGTGGATTTCATTAAAATCCCATCTTTATCTGCATTTCTGCAGAACATCTTAGCATCTGCGTTTTAATTCTAGGAAGAAATCAATTTCACTGAAAGTAGCTTGGGTAGTGGATGCTACTTTTTCAGCATCATCCTATTTGTAAAAGTGCCAGTGCTGTTGTTGTTGTTGTTGCCCCTACTAGCTAGAAAGGCTCCTCACAGTGGGAAAAAAAAAAGTAGTGTGAGATACCCCATGAACTTCCATGTAAATGGATGGACTGGAAGGAGTGGGACACTGAAACTCTCCTCTTTCAAATGGAGGCTGCATGTAGGGCGGTGGCAATCCTGTGTGTGACTGGGCTGAGATAGACAAACTTCAGTTCTGTCTAAAGAAACTTGCCATAGGCAAGAGTTCTCACTAGAGTATCAGGTCACTAGACTAATAACAAACAAACTTTCTGGATTGAAAAAAATTAAAAAATCCTCCATAAGGAAAGCTGAGTTCTGCAGATGAACATTCCTGTCTAGGAGCTACAGCCAGATTGTGGTGTTTGCATGACTTCGGGTGGGGACATGGGTACAAAGACACTCTTGCTGGCTCTCAAGGAGCTAGATTTCACTGTCCTCTGATTTGTTGTTGCAATATTTTTTTAATCACATTTTGATCTTCATTTGAGGGATCATAAATTGCAAGAGAGCACTCTCACTGGCCTAGTATTTTAGGATGGTAGCAGGAGGAATAAGTCAATATTTCTTCCTTCAATAAGTTACACAGTGCCAAAAATGTGACAAAATTACAACCAATCCCTGTGATCCCACACTCCTGCTAAACTCTGCAAGACAGTGCCAAATTTAATACAACCCATCATTTTGGTTCAATTTCTCATACAGTATGGGCTCCTAGTTTCTTATTGGTCTTCTCTGAAATGGAGCCCTTGACCAGTGAGCAAAGGCAGATCCTTAGCATTGTACCATCAGCTCTTTCCCCAGGACTCACGCTCATGCCTGTCCTGTCCTCTGGTGGGTGACAGGACAGCAGCAGCAGAGCAGCCAGTGACTGTCCTTTGTGACCCAAGTGGGGCTTGGGTCTCATGCCCCACTCTGTAACATCATCTGTTTCAAAGCCATGGTGACATGCACAATGACAGGAGTATTTAATAGCTTTTTTTTTCATACCATACACTGTTGTTACCATCCTACAGCCCCGTCAGTATTTCTACGCTTAGCAAGGAAACCCACCATGCCTCATTGCCTATAAAATACTCAAAATGCTGAAGGCAGAAGCCTCATGACTATTCACAGCTGCAGGACATTGGATGTCGGCTGCCCTTCTTGTAGCCCCCAGCTTTTGCAGGTGCTAAGAACAAAGTGAAAGGTCCTTTACATGGGTAGGGACAATCCCAAACACAAATCTATGTTGAATGGAGACTGGATTGAGAGCAGACTTGAGGAGAAGGGCTTGGGTCTGCTGATTGACAAGAAACTTACCATGACCCTGCAACATGCACTCACAGTCCAGAAAGCAAATAATGTCCTGGGCTGCATCCAAAGCAGTGTGGGCAGCAGGGCCAGGGAGGGGATCCTGTTCCTCTGCTCTCCTCAGGTGAGACCCCACATGCAGTGCTGCATCCAGCTCACGGGTCTTCAACATAAGGACATAGATTTATCGGAGCGTTCAAGAGGACAGTCATGATAATCAGAGGGATACGACAAGTCTCCTAGGAGGACGGTCTGGGACAGTTGAGGTTGCTCAGCCTGGAGAACAGAAAGATTTGGGGAGAGCTTCCAGTACCTTCTAGCACTTCAAGAGAACTGGAGAAAAACTTTTTACAAGGGCAGGAATTGATAAGACAAGTGGAAATTATTTTAGATTATCTATTTGAAAGAAACTCTTTATTGAGAGGGTAGTGAGGCACTGAAGGTGTTGCCCAGAGAAGTCATGGATGCCCCATTTCTGTAAATGTTCAAGGCCAGGTTGGATGGGCCTCTGGGCAGCCTGGTCTAGTGGAAAGTATAGGAAGGAGTTAGAAGGAGATGATCTTTAAAATCTCTTCCAACACAAATCTCTCTATGATTCTATAATTCTGTGACTTCCTCAGCCACTCCAGGGTTGGACCAGAAGCAGAAGTGGCACAGACACATCCCAGTGTGATGCTAGTTTTGGGTGTCAGAATGGCTGCTTTGTGTAGCAGTAAGAAAACATAAGGATCTCTAGACCACAACTGAGGGTTTTAAAAAAAGAGCAGATTTTAGCTCAGTAACCTTGATTTTGCATCACATTACTGGGATAATATAAAGATATCCACTCCTAATTTATGAAGCAGATGTGTCAGCCTAAAGGACAGTCTCTGTTCCCCAACAAAGCTGAGGAAAATACAGGATATGTTAAAAGCTCTTTATGTTCAAATGATTCTCAAAATAGGCTATTTTAGCATGAGTCCTAGACACTACTAGAACAATCTAGAGGATATTCTAATACATTGTCACTATCCCTGTCAACAGAAAAACTATTTATTGTAAGTTAGAATGAAGTATACATGGTGCTTTTAATAATTGCCCTTACCAAGCATTATCAACATCCATCCCACAAACAGAGTGGTCCCTCCCTGCAGGGGAACATCAGCAAGCAGCCACAACTCTGCCAAGACAGAGGAGGTCCAGAGGAGGAAGCCATTATGTGGTGTTTGTATTGGCTCTGGTCACCTGAAAAGGGAGAGGAGCCCAGCATTTCATTTTCTTGAGTTTCTAGGGAGAAGAAATGAGAAAAAAATATGGACAGACAAAACTAAACTCTCCCTCAAATTTCCCAACTGTGACATTTGACAGGAGGGCTAATGCAACAAAAGGGCAATCAGGAACCAAGAGTCCCTGGAGCCAAGTAATAAAATGTCCAGAAAATATGTTGTCTCGGCTTGAAGTGCTCCCACCTCCCACACTGGGCATAAAGGTGGGACACCAGCCAGGAGCTGTCTGTGCAGGAACAGGGTGGCAGAGAATTCAAACTTACTACTCAGTGGCTTGTACAGCTTCTGACAATCCTAAAGCTGCTGAGTTTTGAACAGACTGTTCAAACAGCACTGCACCTGACCTTTCCATGCTAAATCTTGGGCTTTGCCTTCGTGGCTTTGATCCTCCCTCATACGCTGTCATGCAACAGCATGTTTACTCTCACAATCCACATACGGAAAAAAATATGAAAAGGTGACCCCTCTTCATGCTTGCACTTCTTTACTTGATGTTGGTACTTTGGCACATGTGCAGTGTTTGGTCTGAAAGAAAAACCCAGAAGGAAGGAGACAGAAACCATGGAGTTATAATTATTTTATTTTCCATAACCAGCTGTGCCAATGGCCTTCAAAGTGCATGTGAATGAGATTCAGAGATTTGCTGCTATACATCCACTCTTCTGCCAACCAGCATTATTCTGTTATCAATATTCTGCAGGCATCTGCCCTTGGCTTTTGTTGGTGTGTGCCTGCATTGAACATCACCACTCCCTTCCCTGGGTATGGCTGTAGTCAATTATAATTATGCAAAGTTAATGTCAGCTCACACAGCAGCAAGCTCTGAAAAATGCGGTCTCTACGCTTGCCTCTTAGCAGTAGGAAGATCACAACCCTTTGGTGTTTGATTCTGATCTCACACTTTTTCACTGCTAAGGGAATTTCCTTGACTTCAAAGCAGACACAATTTGCACGGGAGTGAGATCCTTGTTCAGACCCATGAATGTAAACTGCTCTCAGGCAGTCATACATACTGGTTGAGGAGAGAAATAATCACTCCAGTACAGAGTTCTTCCACTCCTTTCATAGCTGACATCCCACTGTAGACTTGTTAACAGCAGTGAGTGCATGTGAATCCTTCATTTTCCAGTATCTGATCTCCCATCAGCACAAGTGGGATTAACCAGTCAGGCCCAATCACATCTGACCACGATGTCAGATTTTAGACCTTGCCTCAATGCAGTGAGCTCAGTGCTCATTTTCTAGTGATTCACCTGGAGAGATAAAAACATAACAGTCTAAGGAGGGATTAATAATCTATTAATATATTAATAATCTTGACAGGATTCATCACATCAAGAGAGAATACACAAAAAGCTGGCTGATGTCATCGCAAGGTCTCTCTCAATATTTTGGATGTTCTTGAGAATATGGAGAGATCTAAGTCAACTGGAATGGTTAATGTTGTACCAATTTTTGAGAGGGGTTACCCTGAAATTGCAGGCCTGTCAGTCTCACTTCAGTGACTGGTAAAAGAACAGAGAAGATTATTCTGGGTGGTATTGAAAAATACCTGAAGAGCAAGTCATCAGTCACAGTCAGCACAGCTTCACGAGGGAAAAGTCCTGCTTGTCAAATCTGATTTCCTCTTATGGCTGGATAATTCACCTAGCTGATCAAAGGAACTCAGTTGTTGTAATATATTTGGATGTCAGTAAAGCTTTCAATACTATCTCTCACAGGATCCTTCTGGATACTTCATGATGGATGAACAGATGGTGGGTTGGACACAAACGGTTACAGTGAATGGTGTGACATAGACTGGTGACCTATCACTAGTGGGGGTCCCTCAGGAGAAGAATAAAATAATAGCAAAAGAGAAAGAATAGGAAGTGTGCAAAATTTTCTTTCTGGGTACATTGTTTATCATGTTGAAGGAAATAGATCTGATGAAAGAGCCACTATTTTCCAAGGGAAAGCTTTTTACAGAATCATTAGGTTGAAAGAGACCTCCAAGATCATTGCGTGCAACCCATGCCCTAACACCTCAACTAAACCATGGCACCCAGTGCCACATCCAATCTCTTTTAAACACATCCAGGGATGGTGACTCCACCACTTCCCCAGGCAGACAATTCTAGTGCTTTATCACTCTTCCCATAAAGAACTTTTTCCTAATATCCAACCTGTATTTCCCTTGGCACAGTTTGAGACTGTGTCCTCTGGTTCTGTCAGCTGCTGCCTGGAGAAAGAGACCAACCCCACCTGACTACAGCCACCTTTCAGGGAGTTGTGGAGAGTGATAAGGTCACCGCTGAGTGTCCTTTTCTCCAGATTAAACAACCCCAGCTCCCTCAGTCATTGCTCACAGGGTTTGTGTTCCAAACCCCCCACCAGCCTTGTTGCCTCCTCTGGACACACTCA
>VWZS01000773.1:69239-129620 GCA_013397075.1 Rhabdornis inornatus | reverse complement strand
GCCAGTTCTTAACCCAGCACAGAGTGCTCCTGTCCAAGGTCTGAGCTGCAGCTTTTCCAGGAGTGTGCTGTGGGAGACAGTGCCAAAGGCCTTGCTGGAGTCCAGGCACACAACACCCACAGCCTCTCTAGCATCCACCAGGTGGGTCACCTGGTCATAAAAGGAGACCAGGTTGGTCAAACACGACCTACCCCTCCTAAACCCCTGCTGGTGGGTCTGATACCCTGGCCATCCTGTAAGGGCTGTGTGATGACACTCAGTAAAAACTGTTCCATTACCTTACCAGGTACTGAGGTCAGGCTAACTGGCCTGTAATTACCAGGATCCTCCTTCCTACACTTTTAGTGAATGGGAGTCACATTGGCCAGCTTCCAGTCATCTGGAACCTCCCCAGTGAGCCAGGACTGTTGGTAAATGATGGAGAGTGGCTTTGCAAGCTCATCTGCCAGCTCCCTCATCAGCCTGGGATGGATCCCATCTGGTCCCATAGATTTATGAACATGCAAGTGGCTCAACAGTTCTGTGACTGTCTCCTCTCTCCTCTCTTTGTTTCAGATAAACATAAGGCCACAGAGGAGATGGATATGAAAGTTTGCTTGTTACAGTGTTCAGACGCTGTGTTCTACACTGGGAGTAGGCACATGGGAAATTTTACAGAGTCATAATACCTTTCCTCATGAGTGAGAAGGACATGAAATAACAAGCCAAATCTTAATGAGATAAATTATTCTACAAGTTAGTGAATTCCCGCATGAAAATATTTTTTTTTTTCTTTTAAAAACCCTCTAGCAATAGATGCTGACTAAAATGAGGCATTGCAATATCAGTTTGAGACAACAGTCAAGATCAAGCCTGATAGCTGGAAATTTCCACCATAATACCAATACCATCCATGTAAAAAGCAGTATGACAGCATGACAGCAAGCGATAGGAACAGGACAATAAAGGACATCAGATATAGACTGTGAGGTTTCAAACCGTCATCATGACCAGACGAACATGCAGGCAGCTCTCTAGACCCCACATCATAGCACAAAGAAAGAAAATCACCCAGTTCCTTAGGGTGAGGGTCTACCTCGTGTTTTCGCAGACATCCACCAGACAAGACCATGCTGTGTTTCTGCAGCACAGCTGATGCACTGCCTGCTCACACCCTGCTTTATACCACAGTGACTTGTTCCCCCTCCAAGAGCTACTTCTGAGTGTGAACTGTAAAATAAGGAAGGCTGTTTGCTGACCACATGAAAGTATACCAACATTTTTATGTCTTTCCAAAACATAGGCAATTGTTTGAGGAGAAAGGACAGTTGTAACATTCCTTATGGACAGAAGATGACAGGAGTGGACTAGCCCGGATTTGATGCATTCTCCACTCAGCCTCTGCCAAGAGTGCTCAAGGCTCCATGGTCTCACTGCTTCCCAAAGCTCATGGCTTTGAGGGCAGTACTGTCCAGCCATCATCACTTGGGAAACCTTCAGCCTGAGAGACGCATTTGCTCATTTGCTCTACTTGAGATCTGCATGTTTCTCTGGCACTGCAGCTGGCACCAGTGTGGGAAAATGAAGAATTGATGTATTTGTTCTGGCTGAAGAGCGGGAAGAAAATGCATGATAGTTGGTGGGGGACAGCCAGCACAGTACTAACTGCAGTATATTCTGATGATTTTTCCAAACTGGTTTAAGCTTCCTGGCAGAAATATCAGGCTAAACTCCATGCATATTACAGAATATGCATAAATACTACATACATTAAGATATATGCAGATTACAAAGCATAACAATGAAGACACACCAGACCAACACAAGTGTAGGAATACCTATTAGAATCTTAAATTCCCACTCTCACCTTTTACTCATTAACAGTCCCCTACATACCTCATGCCAAGATCCTAAAACAAACACATTAAGCAATTTATTTCCCCTTTTGTCCGACTTTCCTAGTCTCCCGAATTATCTGGGTTTGATAAATCCTAATTATATAATTGTCTTCATTTTTCCACAGTGTTTTACTCACAAGAAGGGGTTAAAATTCAGATTTCTCCATTGCTGCTGCTGCGTCGCTTTCAGAATGACAGTGTACTGAAACCTCATCTCCGTGTTGCTGCATAGTACAGCGAGTACTTTCTTTAGACTGGGGACCCCAGAAACTCCAAGGAACGTATGGATTACTGCTACAGAGCCTGCAGAAGGCAACCAAGGAAAGTAAGACCATGTCAGCAGCCTAAAATTTACTATATATGCATGTGTGCAGTCACTAAAACCAAATTAAACAAAATTAAACAAAAACACCAAAAAGCCCCTGCCAACAACCCCCCAAAACAACCAACCCTAACAACTACTATAGCCTAAATATAAACTATAATGGCCTTCTCTGTCTTACTGTGCATGTATCTAGGATTTTACCTCCAAAGAGAAAACAATGTTTTGCACATAAGACAGAAAGAGATGGTGAGGTTTAGTATTTGTGTGCTCTTTAAGCTTAACAATAATCTAAAACCAATGTCAGAAATTAGTTCAGTATAAACGATACTGGATCAAGGGGTGTTTGAGTTTTGATCACTCCTCTCTAATTTGAGGATTTTCAATGTTCAGAAAACTGTGTGTGACCAGCGCCCCAGAGAGACAGTATATGCTAAGAGGTGGACATGGCCACTGGGAGTTGAGCTTGGTGTTGGAGTGGTGCAAGTGGCTAGAGTGGCACTAGCCTAACTTTGAACTGTATTCCTCAAGAAAAGAACAATTTGGAAATGGAGACATTTTCAGGCTGACTTATTTCCCTCCAGCTCAGCCTCTGTTCCTTTCTGACTACAATGAAGCATACAGAGTCTGAGCAGGCGTCCATCACTGAAAGGACTCATCTTTGCCTCTGTTTTCCTCTCTGCATTGCTGCCTCCAGCTCCCTCCTCCCGTCCTGCAGCACTCCCTTCTCCATCAGCAGAGTGCTCAGCAGTTGGGTTTGTAATCAGTATGAAATGAGCACAGTGTCAATCAGAGAGTTAAAAACAGAAAGATGGCTGGGACTTTTTTATTTCCTCGGTAGTCTATACCTGCAGAAATTAAGTGGCTGGTTTTTTGGCTGACTTCTGTTCCTGTGCCAGGCAGGTAATCCCTGAGACCATGTTTCCTTTCTTAGCCTGCCTGTTACAACTAATCAAGTGGCCTCTGGTAAGACTGGTAAGGTTGTGGAGTAGATATAAATTGGGAGATGCAGGAACAAAAGGACAAGCTGAATTCTGGAGTTCATACCTCCCTGTTTTTAAACCCCAGTACAGAGGAGCCACACCCAAATACTTCAAAGTACGTCAAGTGTAAGCAGATATTTAGCATCAGCCAAATAGTAACAGCAGCTATCAGGAAATCATCACCATTTGGTGGTGGGTTGCAGAAAGCCATTGCAGGTTTTGTTGTTATTATTATGACCTTGTGTGGAAAAACTTCACCTTTAACCTTACAGAAGTGTATTGTTTTGCCCTACTTGTGCTATGGTCCTTTTGACTTCTCTTCCCACTGTCCTCCGGCATGTCTTTAGACACGCCTGGTGATAGACATGTGGAGGAATATAGTGGAGGGGAGGATGCAATAAGAGTCTCACATTCTCAGACTTCGTAATCTTGCTGTACAACTCAGTATGCTACCACTTAGTCAAACTTTGGAAAAACTAGCCCCTGGCCCCTTTGTAGCCTGCTCTGTTCAGCACACTGGAGATTTCGAAGATTGGCACTTGTTCCCCAGTCTCTCACTACTGCTGCAGCTGTCTGAACTTTAAGCTGTAATCACTGCAAGTAGGACTGATGCAAGGGAGAGTATAGGTATGCAGAATTGAATCAGTCCAAATGTTTGTACCTTTGTACAATTTGTTCACATTGTACCAATTGGTATACCACATTGTTATTTTCCTGCCATTTGCTGCATGCAACAAGATGAGGATCTCAAATGAGGTAATGCACACAGAAGGCATTAATAATACATTGTGACAGGTATAGTAAATTAATTTGGAGACTACTATAAATGGTGTGAGAACACAGATCTTATTGCAGTTTCTTCCGTGGCAAGATGGCAAAAATATCTATTTTCTAGTAATTTAAGAGACTGCAGTTGCTTCCAAAATACTTTGATGAAAACTTCAGCTTTTTAGATATGAGAGACTCCTCTCAACTGGCCGGAGTCCAGCAGAGCTTTAGCAATTTAAACCAGCTGAAACCATGGCCCATAACATTGTGTTTACACCCTCAGCCCTGGAGAACATTTAAACAGGACAGATCCAAGTTTCTACAGCCAGTGGAAAGACTAATAATAATTTCAGAGCTAAACTGAGCCATTAGCCAAGCTTCTAGATGAAATGGAGGCGTATATGAAAACAAGCCGGATTTCCAGTTCTGAAAGAATAGTTTTCAGAAAGTGAACTGATTAGTGAGTCCTGTCAGTCCAAAGAGTTGTAAGGTATTTCAGCTGAAGGAGACCTACAATTTATATTCAATAAAAGCTGCAAGCAGGTCTCTGGAATTCACTTCAGAAGAAAAGAAGGAAAACTTTCAGGAAGCGGCTATAGACCAAAATGGATCCTTAGAAAGTCCAGCACAGTTAATCAGCAAAGAAAACTTAGTTTTGAAGGCCAGGAAGTAAGGGCTGGGGTAAATATTGCCAAAAGTCAAACCAAGTTAGATGTTTGCAGAGGAAATTAAATAGTAATAATAAAAGGAAATCATAGAAAGTTATTTAGCTATTGAAATAAAAATATTTTAGACAAGAAAAGAAGTGATGTTTTTATCCTGAGGGGATTAGTGCTGGCATAGGTGTGTGAAAACATTAAGCGAAGTGAAGCTTTGGTTTTCTGTAAGAACATTAAACTCTGGAGAAAAGGAGGACAGATATGGGATGAGTGTCAGGAAATTGAAAGTACTTCCTCAGGGAGATACAAAACTCTGAGAGCTAGATGTGCTCAGCCAGCAGGAACCAGATCCTTCACTGCAGGACACCTGAAGACCTGGCAGCCAGTCTACATAATTTTGTCACGCTGTGCAGGAGAGGGATCCACATGACTTGAGAACGGTAAATATAGTAACCATAATTAAGAAAGTGAACTTGCATCTAAAGGCCTGTTAGCTTGATTGTAATAGTATGCAAGAGTACATGAATGATTTTAAGTGAAAGGAATAATTAATGCTATGATGATTAATGAAAAATAAAAGAAAGGACAACAGCCTGTGCCTGCCAGCTAGGAGTGTACCAGGCCAGCCTAAAGCTTCTGCTTGGAAGAGTGCTGATTGATTGCTTTAAGAAAGGTAATTGCAGCCAAGTGAAGCTGTACAAACATCTGAGAAGCACTTGTGGTATGGGAAATCACTGGGTAAAATGGAAAAGACAAAAAGGAAAAAAACACAAACTGTAGCAAGAAAGTCAGAAATGTCTCTAAAAGGAGATGGCAAGTGTCTGTATTAAAGGATAACTTGCAGCTTTTTTGGGGAACCAGAATCTTTTCACAGGTGTCTCCATAAAGGACTTTGGTTGAAGAAGTAGGTGTGTGCTAATGAAATTTGCCCTTTAGACATTTGAAGGAGACAGCATAGCATACAAAGATATCTGAACACGGTAAAGGCAGAAACAGATATCCTACAGATCTGGAAAAATAGTGGTAGTGTGAAGATTAACACCCATTTCAGGACATTGTCTCTAACATCTAACAGGAGGATTTCTGCAGTAGTCTGGGGATTTGCTACTATCTCTCTCCAAGGATCTGGGGAAGCGAAAGAGAAGGAGAAGGAAAGGGTTATTGTGTTCACTTATAGGAGTAACTATGAGAGCCCAGGGTGATACGGCTGTAGAAAATTCAAATGTCTTCAATGACATAGTTAGGGAAAGTACTTCCAGTAGACATAGGGAAGTGTTCACAGTCCTGCACAGCACATTAATTGGAATATCAGGAACAAGGCCAAAAGCTCGCATCCTGGAGAAAGAAATCTACACAGCTGAAAATACAGATGAAAATACAGATGGAAAATTTTACTCTGTGCGAAGAGGCTCAGGGAGTTCAATTTGTTTAGCAAACCAAGGGCTCTAACATGATTGAAATACTGATGACTTGGTTGAGTGTATAGCCTCAATGTTAGTTCTGGGTTCATAAAACAGCTATCCTAGGTTTTATGTCTTCCTAGGGATCAGCCCTTATCTTCTAGTCCTAGTTTCCTCAGAAATCTCTGGGGTGGTAGTGACCTGAGGGAAAGTACACCTGCTGGTGCCTGTCTCCGTCTCTGGTAAGGTACCTCCTGTTCTCTACAGAGTTTGGGCTTCCTCACCTATCACACCTTGAAAGGTATGAAGAGACACCATTAAGATAAAAGGAAGCAGTAATCAGAGGGGTTGGTTCGAAATCAAGTCTGTCATCATATCTGGATTTAGGAACCTAAAACAATCCACCGGCTACAGGTAACAGAGGTCTGTCTGTAGGAGATATGAATCCTACATTGAAGGCTAGATCCAAGGCTGTGCTTTCTTATTCAAAGAACATGAGGAGGGAGATCCTAGTGAGTTTTGTATATAACAGTTAATTTTTAAAGTAATCATCCAGACAAAGGGTGAAAAGGGCTGAGTACTCTCCTCAGCCTGGAAAGCTAAGACCTCTATTAGTCTAACATTTCAGAGAGCCCTAACCCATAAACTGTGGGTGAATCTGGGGTATGGAGATAGCTCACCTTTTGTGTTCAAACCATGTCACTTACCATCTGAAAATTGAATCTTTGTGAGGCTGTGGAGGACGAAAGTCAGAGGAAATGATCTTATTAAAAGGGGTTGTCTGAGAAGACAGATAGGCAGGGCAAAGAGCATTAGTCTTGTTCCCTTAAGAATCTAAAACAATTAAAAGGAATAGTTAGCCCTTTCCTGGAGACAGGAATGCAGCCTGTCATGTGACCTGTATTTTCCATAATTCCTCAGAAGACCTGGTATGGAAATACATGTGTCCTTGTGCACAGAATTACATGATGGTGTGAGGCTTGGATCACATCCTCAAAGAACTTAAAAATAAAGGCACACAGGTAGTGAATCCCATACACTCATGGGTGTTGAAATGGATGCCCATCTGTCCATTTCATGTGTCCATCATTTGGGTTAGCCCTTTGGGTGAAATTCATCACACCTGATCACCATGGAGCACCAAGTCGAAGCTAGTTCTCCAGGTGTCTCCATGGCCAGTGAAAGGAGACCGATGGTTCAGCACTCCAGGTAGAACAGGATCAGTGTCCCATACTGAGACCAGACTGCTGTTTTCACAGGTATCCCTGCTGGTTACTGGCTAGAGCCAGCTGGGATGACATACCCTCTGTCTGAGAGCTAACACCAAGGTGGGACAAATCACACCCTGTTCACCTTCACACACAAAGATCCCAGTCACAGGAAGTTGGGTTCCTCCTTGGGGTTCAGATGCTTTTGGGGATTGCACCTGGCAGAAGGCAGGATAGAGAATGAAGATCAGCTTGCTTGTGAGAGATTTCAGGCCAAACAGCTGCGGATTAAAGAGTTTAATACCTCCATTGGCAAAGGTGATAGATTTTTGCATGTTCAGCAAACCTAATCTCTTCATTTAACTTAGAAAATTTACAAGCTTTCCTGGTGTAGCTGGTGACCAGATTGTAAGCTTTGTGACCAGATTAAGCCAATGGGACATATGTATTATGAGTGCCAAGTAGTTCAGATGTTCCTTTCTGTCCTTCAACCTTTAAAACGGAAAAAAAAATGAAAGTAAACAACTACCATTAAGAGTGAAAAACAGAGTTTTCAAATCCCAGGAAATCTCAAGAATCAAAGAACCCACTTCAGAAATAATTTTGTCCCATTTATCTTCCTCTCTGTGAGATGTGTTTATCATCAACATGTAGCAAGACCACAATGATTGTTATTATTTTACAGCTGGCAAATGCATTTAAGAAATATCATTCCTGTTTCAGGGCTTGATTTCTTATCCTGATTTTTTTCATTGACTTTAATGCTTCACTTTTCATTATCCTCCCATTAGGAAAAGACAAAGTAATTACAAATGCCAGTTTGATGCAGTTCACTTGCCATACACCTGTTTGGTGTATGGCAAGTGAACTCATTCTCCTGTCTGTATTTGTGCAACAGGGCTCAGCAGGTATAGATAAATAAAGAGGAGTCCTACAGATCCAGGAGTAAGTCAAATATAAAGAAAGAAGCAGGCAAGCAGAGCTAACTCCTTAAAGTCAAATGATTCTTAGTTCATTGGGTACAAACATGGTTTAGAAGAAGCTGAAGTACGTTATGAAGGGAAATGTTAGAAGGGAATATTATGGGACTGTTCCACCTACTGTGCATCCAGAGAAGAGCCCTGGCTGCCCTGTATGTGTCAAACAGAGCACAAATGCAGCAGTCCTGGGGATCAGTGGAGCAAAACCCAACCACCTCGGTGTGTTGGACCCCTGCATTCCAAACATCCCCAGCACATGCATCCACTGTCTACACACACATCTGGTGCAAGACACTCACAGGCTGTGTCTGCAAGCTGCCAGAACAGCGGGATGTGCTGGGGTATCTCAGAAGCACAGATGCTCTGGAGAGTATTTTCCAAGGCAGCAGAAAGCTTTTGAGTACAGAGTTGGATTGAAAAACTTACCTCAGAACAATTCACAGGGAAAAGCAATATCAAAGCCTTGGATGTACTTATGTTAGAAATTCTTACACCACCTTCAGAGCTACACACTGTGGGAGTCTGACCCAACAACCAGGATGGGAAGAGATTAGTGACAATCTTTTCTGTGTGGGCACAGAAGTACCCAGCACTGCAAAGGTGCCATCAGAAAACAAAGAAGTGCCTTTCACCTTTCCTTCTTCAACTTTTCACCCTTATGAGGGTTGTTTTAAGTAACAGAGTTGTTGTGGCTCCTATGACCCTTGTGCCGAGGTGATACTCTTGCTACAGGAACAACACCCTGAAACACCTCTGGTATTTATGACACATTGCTTAACTTAATGGGGCCCAGGGCCATGGCAGTTTCACAAACACCTGATTTTTTTTTTTAAGAAGAGATAGTAAGTGTTGGATTCCAGGAGTCAAGATAGGTGAATGTTCTCTGGAAGTGCAAATGTGACTGTAAAACTAAGAAGCTCATCATGAGAAATGAGCCATGGTTTTAGTGCTGTGACTTTTAGCTTCTATCTGGAGTAAAATATGAGGAGAAGTAGTAAAATCCCATCAGGCATATCAGCCTCTCTGAGCCATGTTTAGTTCATTAATGAGTTAGGGTATTTGAATATGAACCTAGGTCTGCATCATCTTTTTCATAAAGTCCAGAAAAGATTCTAAGTAGGACTGAGATTTGAGTTTGCCTTAAGAAATCATGCTCTTTGGCTTCACTATCTAAACTCTGTTTTGAAGTTATTCTACCATTTTTTCATATGTGCTTATGCATACACATGCATATACATTCCTTTTCTACCTTATTTTAAGAACTGCCTTCTTTTAATACCTCAAAATCAGAATGTATGCCTGCCTAATGTATGACAAGTCACAACTGAAGAGCTTGAAAACCAGATATTTTTATTGTTATTTCCCCTACCTCCTAAGAAAGCTTGATTTTACTACTTTTCTCTTGGACCATCTTTCCTCTGAGTTTTTCAGTTCACTGTCCATTGGAATCACATCTGACAAAGGGACAGAAACTCTTAGCTCCTAGTTTTGATGAAATCAGTAACTACTTAGAGGAGAAGATTAATTTCTTCAGTAAAGGCATGTTTTAGCAAGGAGTTGAGAAGGGAGCCTGGGGAGTGAATGAGTGGAAGGCAGGAGAGGGCAGAAGAAGAAGCTGGAATCTTCTGGGGACCATGACTGTGAGAAGCTGGTGATGTTGCTCTGAGGTAAGGGTAGGCCGTTATCATATGCTGAAACTAAAAACATTCCACAAACTAACCAGGTTGTAAACATGCAAAGAAAACAGTATCACACTCCCTTCAAAGCTAGTCTTAGTGTACCTAAACAGTTCCCAGCTGCTCTCTCTATTCCACCGAACTCCCATGTATATCACTACTAGTGGGAACAGACCAAGAATGCAACACTTGGAAGAGATTTTTCTATTTCTGAATGGAGAGGAATTTTGCTTTATACGTATCTTCTTGGTTGGCTGAATTACATAAAAGTGCCTGCTTCCCTTGGCTAAACTTGGAGTTCATTTATATGCAGGCCAGCAATCTCCCTCTTTTTGATGTATTTCTGCAGTAGAAGAATGATAAAGTTCTCAATAGACTCCTGACTTCAGCTCTTTTTATAATGAAACATAATGCAAGTGTCTTTTTTGCACCTCTTTTAAAACAGGAGGCAGGAGGACATTGCTGATTGGTAGATCAGCTCCAGATCAGGTCTTTCACAAACGAGATAGCCCAAGGCTAGCAAGATCAACAGTACTTCTGATTTTCCTGCGTGAAAGTGGATGCATTTCTGTCTCTGACTGACAGGCTTAAATCTTTGCTATTGCCACTCATTATAAGCTCTGATACCTGTCTATGCATCATCACTATGGCTCTGCCTGCATCAGTAAAAAGCTATTCTATTCACTATTATTTGGATCCTGGGCACCTTTTCTCTTAGTGATGTGAACTCTAGTGCAAGCTTCAGTTTTATTTTCTCCCAGGACAGTATTTTTCTGTGGAGACCTACAACACTCCTGCAGAACCATGCAGGAAACTGGAAACCATTCGTAGCATCTTCAGTGACAACCTTAATGCTGACAATAGGTGCTATTAATACGCACTGAGCTGGCCCTACATGGTGACCCTGGGGGAGGAAATTGCAGTGATTTAATCACAGTCACCATGTCACTATCATCACTTGTTCTCTTTCTGCTGTCTGTCCACTCTACTACAGTTTCATCATGACTCTCAAAATTCCATCACAGGCAGGTTAGCAATCTGGCTTGTCTGAATTAGTGGCAGCAGTGTAACCTGCATAACAAGTTATTTTATTGTCAATAGTGGCTAACACTTTGCCGCCTTTGTTCTTAGCAATGTCTTCACATCAGGACCCAGGAAAACACCTTCCTGCAGCACCTCAGGGTACCTAACATATACATCTCTGGCTGTTCCTTGCATGCTGCATCCTGCCAAGTACGAACATTCCCAACCATGAGTCAGGCCTCAACACTGTGTGAGAGCGTCTTGAAAAACATCAGGCAATTCTTGGTAATTTCATTCTTGAGGAACTCTTGGGGAGTTACAGCTTGCAACTTGTTTTATAGAAATATAGGAAGTACTGTTCTTATGTTCCTGTGAATCAGGTTGTCCTGTCCCCATTGGAGCCCAGGAGTCCCACTGTTTTTATTGCAGCCTGCTTGGATCCTGGCTGAAGACAACAGAGAAGAGCAAAAATCTTCTGCAGCACTTTTTGCTCTGACTGGCTCTGAGGATGAAGGCAAGTGAGGTGATATAGTTAATCTTTACCAGGGAAGGCTAGAGAGAGGACCTGAGCTATCTAGCTGCCAGCTGAAGCTGCCTTGGCAACAGTTTAATGGGCAGTGGCCTGTACTTGAAGGACTTCAAGAAGAGATGTAATCAACCTTCACTATCTTTATTCTTTCCATTAAGTTCAAAGTACTATATAATCACTTCAATTTTCTTTCAGTGGTGATAAGGCTCAAGCATAAACCACAAAGCCTGAACTCTCAGTCAGCCTCCATGTTTTATCCTGGATTTATCATCAGCTATCATCAGGTTCTGTCTTTCTGCCTGACCCCATATGGAAACTGGCCTCCAAGGAGGGTCAAGTATTCACTTTCATACTCCTCTGTGCTGAAATGCTTTTCCTGGCAAGATTAGATAAAGCAATTCCTTTTCATTTCAGGTCATCCCAAGTAGGTGCTTTATAAAAAATCTACTTTAAAGCAATTATTTTTCTCATTTGCTATAGGTTTATGAGTGAAAGGGTCAGGCTATTTTTATAGTCACTGTGCCAGAAACAAAGTCCAATAATTTACTCTGCTTGTAGAAAAAGAACTAGCTTAATCTTAAAAAGGCCTTTAGAGAGTATTGTCAAAGACTCCTTTCCCATTCACTGCCCAGTCCGAATCTTCAATATGAGTCAGACACAAATCCAACAAAAGCTTTTAGGGTTGTAGTTTAAAGAAGTATAAATTAAGTAAAATTTGCATTATTTCTGCATTTTACATTAATCAGTTGCTGATGAAACATAAAGGCAACATTGGCAGCAGAGGCTGGGATTTTTCCTTCCCTGAGTCCTTGGTATGCAACCCTTCTCTTGCTCACCAGGAGAGACCCAGTGTTTCTTGCAGCTGCACAGGCACAGGGGAGAGGAAAGTATCACTGGCTTTCCTAGAGCCTAGAGTGAGAGCACCAGCTGGGACAGTCTCCTGAGGTGTGGAGAACGAAGGTTCATACTTCTGTGAAGAAATTATTAAATATCTCCCTTTCTGCGTGAATACTCTTGCCACTTGGCTCTCAGTGAGCTCGTCATTTAAAGGTGGGATCACACTTTGGGATGGTTTCTACAACGCACCTGAAAGCCTGGGGCACCACCACCACCACTTTGCAGGGACTTGTGCACGTGGTGATGCTCAGCCTGCCCAGACTGTGGCTGGAGGACCTCCCAGCTGCTGCCCCAGACGCGTGCAGAGCAGCAGCTCCTCGCCCCCAGACCCCAGTGAGAGTTTGAGGCCATGCAAGCAGGTGTTGGGGCTCATCCTTCTCATGCAACCAGACAAACAACCACCCACTGAGGTACACAGCCTGTGTCATCAGCTTGGCAGTGATACTGCGCCACTTTGAATGATACTGTTGTTCTGCCTTTGCTGCAGCTCACAGAAGGGATTTCAACATTTCTGAGTCTCTGATACAATGTCTTTGATGCCCAAATGTAGTCCCATTGCCACTTTACCTTGGAAATTCTCTCTGCAATGTCTTAACTGTAGCCGATGTGAAGACAGGCTCTGACACATACAGTGCACTGCTGCCCTGGCCACACCACGCCTCCTTGCTTGAGGGAAATTTCTGAACACCGAGGCCATATCCCCACCTTTGGAATAGGTGGGCACTGCTAAGAAACTGCCCTGAGCAGCAAGGGGCACGTATTTATTTACTGGGAAGTGGAACAGCAGGGTGAAAGTCTCTGCTCTGAAACTCACTGTCAAATGCAAAGACACAGTCATAGCTCTGGAATGAAATCAGTCACGGGATAAGTGCATCCTTGCACACCTGCTCACATGTATCTGCATAGGCACGTGTATTTCCTTCTGTACACACGGAACTATGATCCAGTACACAGCTGGTGAACCCCACTGGAAAAATTACACCCCAAAAATGAAATACAGTGTGTGTATTTATAAGAGTGTCTTGATCATGTAGAGAATAAGGGATCTTATTTCTGTGTAACAACATGACAAGACATGCACCAAGGACACGGAGCACTTGCAACCTGCTTTGAAGCAGTGAAATTTAATATTACAGATATGGCTGGTAACCCCACCCATTGTTAAGATTATCAGACACTTTACATTGTAAGACCCTCTTTTCAATTCCTTGTACACCAAACGCTGACAGCCTGGGTTGACATTTATGTGTGCCAGCTATTTGCATCAGGTTTCTGCAGTAATGGTTTCTGCAGCTGTATAAATTGCAGAAAGCCGTAGTACGGGCACTTAAAATTATATGGCTAGGTGTGCTCATTTCAGCTTGGGTAGAGTTAATTTTCTTCTCATTGGCTGGCATGGGCCTGTGTTTTGGATTTGTGCTGAACACAGGGTTGATAATACAGAGATGTTTTTGTTATTGCTGAGCAGGGCTTGCACAGAGCCAAGGCCTTCTCTGCTTTTGGTGCTGCCACACTGGAGAGGGAACTGGGGGTGCTTGGGAGGCTGGGAGGAGACAGAGCCAGGACAGGTGACCCCAACTGACCAAAGGGATATTCCAGACCATGTGGCACCAAGCTCAGTGTATAAAGTGGGGACAAGAAGGAGTAAGGAGGGACATTTGGAGCAATGGTGTTTGCCTTCCCAAATCATCACTGTATGTGATGGGGCCCTACTGTCACAGCTGAACACCTGCCTGCTCATGGGAAAGAGTGAATTAATTTTTTTGTTTTGTTTTGCTTGTCTGTGTGGCCTTTGCTTTCCCTATTAAACTGTCTCTTCTCAACCCATGAGTTTCCCAGCTTTTACACTTTCAATTCTCTAACCAGTCCCACTGGTGGGGGACTGAGAGAGGGGCGGTGTGGGGCTTGGTTGCTGACCAGGGTTAGACCATGACACTACGGAAGCTATCTTACTTTGCATTTGTTAAAACAGTCTTTCTGAGCCCTTTGCTCTGAGCAACCAAGGTGCTGTAACCTTTAAGTAAGATTTGACAAGTTGAATAAGATTGCTTTCTTTCTACACATCTACCTTCTTGGGAAATTGTTCCCAAATTTTTCCAGTTTGCAGAGCTCTTGGGTCCCATGTCTATCCATCTTCAGTGGCTGACTGACAAAATCCAGTGAGGGAACAAAGCTCTCTTTTTCCCCACCATGACCACGGGCTCAGAACCCTGAACACTAGATACAAGCAAAAAAAGACGACCTCTACCGAGATGCACACACTTTAGCAACTTCCCTCACCTTGCTTGGGATGGAAGGGACCTGATGAGACCAAGGAATCCCTTCTGGCTGAGGCAGGAGCAAAGGCCTGGTGCCCACAGCAATAAAAAGGTACCCCAGATCTTGGAGACACCACACACAAACTTGCTCATCTGGAATCTCACTCACCTGCATCTTGAAAGGGCCTTTCTTTGCCCATTCTATGAATAAAAGGATGCTGCATATTTTTCTAATACTTAAGCATCTTTCTTTTAATTATAACCTAAATGTCTTAGTGGGGAATTGGTAAGTATTTGTTCTCATACCAATACTGCCTTTTAACAGTGGTTTTCTTGCTTAGGTAAGAAGCTACATTTCTTATCTGCATTTGTAGGCTGTAGCAATATTAGTAGACTGATAAAAGACAGCCAGCATGAGGACTTCAAAAAGAGAGACTGGAATTTTGGTGTGGGGGAAAAGTGAGATGAGTGGCTCACGATCTAAGCTCTAAGCTGGAATTGTTCACTGTTCATCCTCTATGGGCTACAAAAAAATTAATAATTCATCTTTTGTGTAAGGGGACCAAATAAAAAACCTAATGCAAAAAGCAGTGGACTCTAGGGAGCATTGTTTTGTCCATCTGGGCAGCAACTACAGCATAGTACAAACCTCAAGTACATGGTAATAAATTTTTTCCAACAGTGTCTAATTCGCACATTTCACCCTCAAGGGTGAAACACACGTTGTTCCAATAACAACATAGAAAGTCTGAAGTAGTCTAGTAGCCCATATACTCCAAACTAAGTCTCTAAACTTAGAGCATAGCTCTGATTTTACTAATTCTGTGCTTCAACTTGCCCACTCTAAGATGGAGATAACTCTCACTATTATCCTACAGAGCTATATTCATTATTGTTTGCAAAACATTCAGGCTTCATAATAGTACATACCACAGAAAAGCCTATAAAGAAGTTAATAACTTCATTCTTGCAGCAGAATTTATAGCGATGAGTAACAAATAAGGTGTAAACCCTCATATTAAATAGCAAGGCCGGAATAAAACACTGAATAATTGATCACTACAGGGACTCATCTACCCTGTGCACTTAATGAGGCATAGGCATATGGGAAAATTAATACAGAATATTCTCAAAATTGTGCATGCTGCATAATGTAAAAGAGAACAAAAATAAGAGAACATAGGCAATCTTCATTCTGGCAGTTTGTACATTTGGGTTAATTGATAAAACAATCTCAATAATGTGCTTTAGCATGGTTACTTGTCTGTGCGTGTGCTGTGATATAAACATAGAGGAAAAAAGGTACCCTTCAATTTATCATATTATTTGTACAGCCTCACTACTGCTGGCCCTGTATTCTTCTGGAAAGCTTTGTACAGGGTTGTTCTATAAGACAAGTCAGTTTCCAAAGCACTGTATAAGTGTTTAGGTGCTTATTGTACAGAAACAAACATGTGACAAACTGGGTCTCAGCTTGGTCAGCAAATAATAAGGAGAAGCTGTAAAGCTGTAGGTTTTATTACAACCCTCTCACCACGAGACATCTGACCACAATGTATTTTTCAAATGCTTAAAAAAATATCATCTGTTAAAATTAGCATTTTATCAGTACCTGCTGAGCCAGTAATTTTCCCAACACCAGCCCCTGTCTTTGCCTGCAGTGGATTTGCTGGCAGTGACATTGGCAGGTGTATACCAAGCTTGAAATGACCAATCATTTTTTCTACTGTCTGATTATGGAACTTACACTGGAAATGGGATTTCTTACCTAGGAAAGACATTTTCAATTGCTTCCTCTGGGTGAAAAACCGACGAAGGAGTGAGTAATGGAAGTAATTGATCTCTGCTCCTTGCTTTGCCCAGGTGTGGAGGCATAGATACGCATCAGTGCTGAGGCATGACATTTCCTCCAGCCAGCAGAATGGATCAGAACTGCAGGAGAGCATGATCTGATGGCTACTGAGATTCACAACATGTAAGAAATATCCTATACTTGTGTGGTGTCTCCTGAGTATTACTGATTTAAAGAGAGCTACTCAGTCAAAAACTACATTGGATGATGTAATTTGGTTTTCCATTCATACAAGCAACCTGCATTAAGCATCAAGAAGGTGAAAAATTTAACACTTCATGTATTCATATGTGTATATATATATATATGCATCCACATGAACACATTTATATATGTCCTTGTATTTTACGTATAGTACAATCACAACATGTATCCTGCTAAGAAGTTGGCAAAATGTACCCATAATCCTGTAACAGGCGAAGGGTATGGATGGGTAGAGCAGGCAGGTTCCCTGCTTCCCAGTTCAGCCTTGTCCTCAAGACTACACTTCTTAGTATCATGGGAAAGCAGCTTGTTAACAATGATGGCAACCTGTAACTCCAGCAGCAAACTGTAATTAAACGATGACTGTTTCATCTGCCGCAAAGGGCTGAGAACTCTGGCAATGCACAAAGAGGAGGATACTAGCCCTCTCACTGCATAGTCTGGACTTCAGGACTTCAGGAGCAATGATGTGGATGCAGTTGCCAGAGTACACAACTCTAGCTCAGGTTTCCAAGGCAATATCCGGAGCTTAAGGTGCTGATGTCACAAAATAAAGGTCCTGAGCAAACTAGTGTGGTGGTATAGATTCAACATTATGTTTAAGGTAATTTGTAATATACCTCCTTTGTGGTTGTTCTTTCCATTATTTTTTCTCCTTCTGTTCTGGAATAAATATTTCATGTTGTTTCTTTGCCTTTATTCAGAGTTTTACAGTTTGGTTCTTCTTTTTTTCTTCTTTTTTTTTCTCTTGTTGTTAATGTCATTGAACTTCCTACTCTGTTGCAACTTATTAAATTTTCTTTTTTTTTCTTCTCTTTTACAGGGCTGCTTGCATGGTTTGCTCTCTCTCTGGAGACCATGGTTTCAAGTAATACATTTCACGTGGCTCTCACTTTTTTTCTCCTTTTTTATTTTATACCCAGGAGATAAAGAAAACTAGATCTGAGAAACAAAGAAAACATCTGAAGTGATAAATAAATGTGGGGAAGGGCCTCATTCCCTCTGGAGCAACAGCATCATTTCTCAGGAACTCCTGGGCAGGTCCTTCAGGACCAACACAGGAGATGAGGCATTTATAGCCAGCGTCACTCCCTCCTTTTTTTTATGAGTTGATGGTTGTGGGCTCTTAGTTTATTTCTGAAATAGTTCTTTCCGGCTCCTTAGCAATTTATGTTGCAATCATGAAAATTTCCTTCCACAGTACCCCATAAATTCACTAACAACACTTCAGCTTTAAAAGCTGAGACCACAAAATCATCCCAGCAATATAATTTAATGCCAAACTCCTAATTTCTTGACAGTTTTCTGAGACTTTTGGACAATTTAAATTGTTTAAAATGTTTTAATTGTTTAATGTTTTAAAATATTTTAATTGTTTAAAATGGACAATTTTAATTGTTTAGCCTGGCTGATGAAGTCCTGGATGAAGGAAGAATGCTCCCTTTTAGAGATGTTTAAAACTTCAAAAAAACTGAGGACTGCTAGTTGTACCAAGATGCACAACAAAGCTCTGTGCTTTTGTGGGCCCCTACTCAGTCCTTTTTTAACTCTCCATCTTAAGAAGAGCAGGCTATTGTTTTTACAACATGACTTCATGTTGTCTCCCTTTGCCTCAAGTTCTGATGCAAGTGAGGCTATTCTTGACAGCTGGCAATTCATATGACAAAGCCTCCCTGACACAATACAATACATCATCTCTGCAACACAGAAGATGTGAGGGAAATAAATCTTTGCACTTTCTGATTCAATCAGATGTGTGAGAGATACATAAAGATATGGCAGGCTTTGTATGAGATCTCCATGCAGCTTATTGCATGAAGTGTCTAATGAAATATGAAACATTTAATTACAGTGAGTGATTACACTCATTTCTTCAAGACTCCTAAAGCTGTGGTAATTTGATGAAGGAAGTTTTGAAAAATGATGCATGAGAGCAGAAATGATGGGACACACTGCATGAAAAAAATCTCCTACCTAAACAAGGGCACTGCAGTACTTTTAAAAGAAACCTGAAAGTTTTCATCCAAAATAAAAGACATTTTCTTTAAAGAGAGTAACATGTCTTTGGCCCAAGATACAATAAATGCCACTTGTTACACTAACAGGCTTCTTAATGGATCTCTTATTTTTCAGTATTAAAACAGTGATAAAACTGGTTGGATGTAAACTCTGTGTTTAATCAAACTTATTATTCACTTCAAAGTCTTCTACAGACAGGCTCACTGCATTGTCTCTCCTAAGCCTTGCTCATGCCTTTAAATCATCAGGGTTACAGCAAATGTGAGTTACTGTTCTATCACCCATATGTTCATACTGTTCTAACACCATATGTTAAAAGAGGCTTAAAAGAATAGGAAGTAAACTAACCGACCTGTCTGGCTATTTTTCAGAAGAGGTGTCTCCCTGTCAGGGCTCTGAGAATGGTATGGGGGGAATACACAAGACCATCATAAATCCTTTGCAGAGGGTCTACACTGAAGTGGCTGCTCTGAGGACATGGCACCTAGAGGAAGACAGGGAAGAGAGTCATGGAGGATGTTAGCACTGCACTCACTTCTCTCTTTTGATGAGCTTTGCTTTTTGGTCTCCTCTCTTGCAAAGCATTACTAACTGAGGGCAGCTGCTGCAGTTCCAGCAGCACAGTCTGTTTCTTCACAAGTGACTACTAGACTCGTGTATTAATCTAACATTGGCACACAGTGGTGTGGCAGGGAAAAATATAAGCAGCTAAAATTTCTTTCAAGTGCCAATTTGTTTATTCAAATAGGGAAATTTAAGTGGGGAGTTGTACATGCTCCTGAAGTAGCCACTTTTATAAATGAGACCAGTAATAACTCAGCTTTGCAAGTAATGATTCACCTGTGATGGCATCTGTCCAAATGTCCTTACTGCTCCTCACCTAGGTACTAGGAGATCCAATCCCTGCTACCCAGGGTGTCTGATAGCATCTGAGTCCAGCCATGTCTAGGTACCTTCCTTTTAACCCAGAGGCCTCTGGTACACAACCTCTGCCCAACACTATTCTCCATTTCTCAGATGCATATTTCTTAAGAGCATAATCTCACCCTCTCACAACAAGCTGAATCGTCTGTCCTAAAAAATACCTTTGTGTGGCCTTGGACAGGGAGAAGGAAGCAGACATGCAGATAGAAATAGCTTTTCCAAAGACTGTGTAAATATACTGTTACATTTCGTCCTAAAATAAAACACTAGACATACCATTACAAAAACCAGTATATCCCTTAAGTGAAAAATCCCCCAAAACAGCTACCTTCTCCTCCAAGATCCCTGGGACTCCACAAGGGCCTGTTTTCTCCAGCTTAGAAGGATAGCCAAAGCCCAGTTGTATGGTCACCAAGCCCATACCTGCCTATGACCCTGGCTTCCCCTATGTCCTTAGCTTCCTCCACGCTCCTCACAGTGATAATTTTAGTTGTCTCTCTTTGTTTTGAAGTTGATTTTTTATTTTCTCCATTCCTTCAGACAACTGAAAGGCCAACTCACCACAGTTTTTGTAAAACACCATCCCCAAGCCCTTCCTCTCCTGTAGGTGACAGCTCACACCACCATCTTTGTCGAGGTGAAGACCCAGTCCAGCTTGTGTGTCTGTGCACATTGTTCACAACGTGCAAAATACAGCAATTCTAGGTGTAAAAATCACCTGTCAGGATCCACCAGCCTTACAAAATGGGTTCCCCAAATGCCCACAGCAGTGTTGGCATATTAACTTCATTTTTTCATAGAAGATCACAGACTCAAGACATGGGTGGGGTTTCTCGGCCTGTCCTTTTTATTTGCCTCCTGTGTGGCACTCGCACACCTGTCTGATATAAATAAAAGGTGAATAAATAAAGAAAATTATACCAGGGTTCTATACCACAGGCAGTTCAAAAGCTAGCTAAGCAAAAGATGTCATTACATGGACTTAAATTTGTAATCTATTGAAAAACAGTTGACGCCACTTGTTTTTGGCAATGTTTTTACCAGCTATTTTAATGGATTTTTTAAATGAATCCAGGAATATCTTAAAAGTGTGATTTTTCAGATCATATCAGGTGAATTTTTGATTTGTGAATATATATATTTTTTTATTGAATGAGAATAAAAAGACATGGAAAAGCAAGAATAAAAATTAAAAAGCAGTATAGAAAGAAGTAAAGAGAAAGCTTTTAACTTGTCCTTGCATCAAGATAGGATATTTTTAACCATATGCCTTGCGGGCATAATATAGGCCTCTCCATAGGCTATCCTTTTTGGGAATAAATTTCAGTGAAAAGTACCTTGCATTTTACCTGGATGTAGATCAACAAACTCTCTCACTATGAGTTTGACTCACAGATTAAGTACACATACTTCAGCTGCAAACTTAATATTAATCTATGGTTATTTGTCATCTGTGAATATTGTAGCACTTATAAGTTGCAGTCCTCAGAAAAGAGGCATGTGGTGGACACAGCTAGCACACACAAGCTTTATGACAAAAACCTGTCAATCCAAATATAAAAACAAGAGACAAAAGACATTGAAATAAGTGCTGGCTGCAGAGAAAGAAGAGTACACTGTGGATCAGCATCACACACAGTTTTAAAGAGCTCTAGTCAAAATTTGAGCTTGGACTGAAAGATTCTGCAGCACAGACATAGCTCAGGAAACATTGCAGAACTGACAGGGTTAAATTTCTGCTCCTGGCCAGGCATGCTCAGAGATAAGAGGCGCAGAGAAACAAGAAGGCAGCCAACAGCAGAGCTATGTAGAGTGCTGCAGAGAGTTGATGAAGCAGCAGGATGTACCTCACTGGGTAATTAGAGAATGACAAATTGCAAGGTAATCAGAGGAGGATGTTCTAGTTCCATCATTAATGTTGAGATATTTTCTTAAAATGAAAAACTTTACTTTAATGTTCTATGAAGTAGTTTGTTCTGAGAGTGACCTACTACCACAGCTCCGTGCCAGAAGGTGGTACCATTAAATTCTTCCACGAGTTTCACAGCAATTACAAAACAGAGAATAAACTGCAGAGAGTGGCTGTTTTTGAACATTACTTCTGAAACCAGTTACAATTGCAGAACATACTTTCTTGTTAGGGGTTGGTCTTTCCTTTCCTCTCTCTCTGTGGATTTTTTCCCCATTGGCATGCTAAGAAGCACTGATGGCTAGGGCCTAGCACTGATGGCTAGTGACAGAGGGAGAGAGAACCTCCCCTTTTTTTTTTCAGTTTCTCTCGGAGGGCTGGGGTGAGGGAAGGGGGGGAACACCGTGAGACCAGAGGCAGGTAAAGGAGGATGGGGCGGGCAGTTGCTGGCACTCGTTCTTTTTTGGCTCTGGGAGGAGGAAGGCGGCTGGAAAACCTCGCCCCACCATCACAACACCGGGAGCCGCCTCTTCTGCTGCTGAACCCCGCACCCCTGCTCGGATGCTCTCCTGCTCCAGCCATCTCCTGCCATCTCCAAGCGTCCTGTTGGAGCACCGGAACCGACACTGCTCCAAGGATCCTGAGCAGAGCCTCTCCTCCACCCTTCCCATCCCGGACACAGCTACCATCGCCCCCAGCACTCCTGCAGCCAGGCGGGATCGCCGCATCTGTCGCTGCCCACCGGGAGCTGGCTGGCACTGACGGCCAGCTGTGATGGCAACTGCACCACAGGGGAAAGGTGTCCACAGCCAGAACAACTGTTACTGGCCTCCTGCTCTGTTTGTTGCTAATTTCATAGCTCTTGTTGTTTTGTTTGCCTTGTTATACGTATATACACTAATAAAGAACTGTTATTCCTGTCCCCATATCTTTGCCTGAGAGCCACTTAATTTCAAAATTATTCTAATTCAGAGAGAAAGATTTACTTTCCCTATTTCAAGGAAAGGCCCTGCTTTCCCTAGCACACCTGTTTTTTTTTTTCAAACCAGGACATTTCTCAAATGGATTTTGCTGTGGCTTTATTCCAAAACAGAACATCTAAGGCACACACCTATTTGCCATCATGAAATTCTCTTTTCTGAGTCCTATAATGCTCTGGTTTCACCCAAACATTCCAAGCTTTGTGAAAGCAAATCAACAGGTTTCACGGTGGTGTGATTCTATAATTTGAAAAGTTGAGTGCTTTGTATTTGTTAGTCATGGGCTTCACTGAGCTAAATTTGCCTGACCACAAGGAATCCACACAGCCAGACAATTTCCTCCCATCTTTCCATCACATGCCTAGGCAGGCACCCAGTTTTGGAAGATGCTAAATTAGTCATGTGACAAAGCCTCTGGCTATTAGGAAATAACTCTCACATCTGTTTTCTTGGCATCAGACAAAAAATGCTCTTACACATCAGAAACTTGGCTCTTAGGAACATAAAAGGTGTGCACAGTGTTTCAATCTAACCACTGCTGTTGAGGCAGTTTTTTGGTGCTACTCTTCCTTCAACTTTGTGTTCCAGGTGTGTTTTTCTCTAGTGGAAGGAAGCCTCACTCCCAACACCAGTGCCCGCTCCCATTGAAGTCAGAAATGAAGATGCCATTACCTTGGGCTAGAATCTCAAAGGTTATAAATCAGCATAACTTCTGTCTCCACTACACGGGAGATATGCCAATGCCCACTGGTTATAGATCTGCCCTTGCAGGTTCATGCACCACCTGCTCTGCAGTTTGTTGATATCCTGGGTTCAGAGCGGGAAGACACGAAGACGCTTTCTGAGGTGATGAGCACTATGTGGCATGGCTATATACACCTTGCAGTGCTAGACAAGCTGCAAGTTGCTGGAGAGAAAGTGACGTCATCTGGGAGTAAAAATCTGTAGGAACTTGCCAGTTCTCTACTATATCAGAAGTAAGGGCTTATATTTCTCTTTCAAGTTCATTCACTCAGTGACAAGCCAATGTTGGAAGACTTCAAAGTCTTCCCTTTTTTTTTGCGGGGATCAGCAGTTTCTCAGCTTGGGGTGGGATGAGTAATCAAAGCTTTGTAAGCGTGCCATACCATTTACAGGGGATAAAACTAGTACAGAAATAATACATATAAATATTTATATATATATTCATGGATGTGATTTCTAAGCTTTCTGCAGTCCATATGCAATGAAAGAAAAGAATGAATGTAAAACCTCTCCATGTTTTACAGCCAGAGCTTACTCTTCCCAAAAGCGTAAATAAGTCTGTACGATACAACCAAAAGAATGAATCACATATTAATAACTAAGAATTACTGCATGCCTAAGTCCTAATGAATTCCCATGAATGGAGCAAACTCTACACCTGGCTCTGAAAATATTTCTACCTGCTCCAGCAGCACTTTTGCAATATCATTTCTAATTTTAAAATACATGCAATAGACACTACGGTGAGTTAATCCAGCACAACAGAGACAAACAGGTTGTTAGACACACCTTTCCTGCACACCCAGTGTTTGGAGTTTTTTCACCCTGCTTACTTCATCACAGATATCAGCCTTTGCATTTCCCTCATAACAGTTCTTGCTTTTCCATGTCAGTAAGTGCCAGCAGCAGCAAGAGAGAAAATGTTACCCTTTCAGAAGCTCTTTTTTCAATGTATTTTCCCAATCCAAACTGGTCAATCACCATTTTAAGAACTATATTATGCATCCAGTAATCAAACACGAAAACCAGTGAATATTTGCGGACTCATTTCTTGCTTTTTTATTTTCCATCAAGCATAATACATGTGGTGAAAAGAGATAAATTACTTAACACTCTCCCTAGGAAAACTAAAGAGAATTACGTCAGAGGTAAGGACTCATGTCCTGGAAACCATTAGAGACTTAGTCCCCTAACTGTGTCTCTCTCAAATTTTTCAAGAAGGAATTACCATTTTCTCAATCTATACATGTTCTTTGGGAGTTCTAGTTTGGAAAGCAATGCTGTGATTCAGTCCCAGCTCCAAAGTAGCACAGAGGACACTTCCTCAGGTGGAAATAAATCTGGCCTGGTTTGGGGGGCTGGAAACCAGCTTGCAAAACCAGGACCTCAAAGACCCAGCTCAAAGCTTGATCACTTCCTTTCAGGCAACGGCAAAGACTTTAGTCCCCATGGAAATGAGTGGCAGCATTTCTGCTGACAATCTGTTTTAGGCCAGAAGAACCATAAGTGGCCCTTCATTTTCTAGGCCATCGATCAAATACAAACACTAAGCCATTTTGACATGCTGTCACAAGAGGGGAAAAACTGATAAATTAGTTTTAAAAGTGCTCACGTGTGTGGAAAGAAAATGCTGAGGTGCAGGGCATGCATCCCTGCTCTAAGCAGATGAGTCAGAAAATGTTCAAACCCTGCTGATACACCCCAGAACTTTTGACTCAGCTTCTGTGTGTGGAAAATATTTGTATGGACAGAGGACAGTTGATTCCTGGAGGAAACAGGCCTCTGAAATATCAAGGATCCCTTCTAAGGGTCTCCTCAATCTCAGGAATACCAGGAATATCATGTATCAGGAAAGCAAGAATACTAGAAATGATGCCCTGAAGGTCCTAAGATCATCAAATCACTGTTAGTATTTTCCAGGATTTTTTAGTCTCTAAAGAGCCCTGCTGATGGGGGCAAGCTTGTGTTAGCCTTCTTTCTTTCCATGGCACTTGTTTGTAGGAATGTGCCAGGCTCTGCTTTAGGAAACTGAAACGATCCCACAGCCAGGTGGTCTCAGCCCCAAGTAGAACCACAGCCTCACATCCTGTGATCCTGGACCATGAGATTACTTAGTTTATCCCTGAACCCATGTAGATTTACAGCCCTTGATCTGAGCCTGCCCAGCTGCTTTTCAGCAGAGCTGGGAAAGCCAAGGACCCATCTATTCTCCACGAAGACAGGGTTTTTTAAGCTGCTGCTCTCTTCCCTGTGGCAAGGCTGCTGCAACACACCTAGCACACCCTCCCCTGGACATTCAGTATGCAGGCACAGCTCCAAGTCTTCAAGGCACAGAAATGTCCAGGTGGCAAATCTGCAAGAGAAAGATGTGGGGACGGGACCCAAACACTAACTGCCAGTTTGCAGCGTCACATTTTAGAGCTTTGACATGTGTAGGAGGGGATGTGTGGGCTTATTTTGCACTAAGGAACAGATACACTGCTGAAAAGGCAAACTCCTGTCCCTTACTCCTGTTCTTCTAGGTGTTAGATGGAGGCATGCTGCAACTCTCAAATCAAGCAATTAATCATATTCCTTAAACATTGTCAACAGGGGCTTGTTTCTCACTAAACTGCCTGAAAGCAGATCTCCTGACAGTCTCCAGAGGAAAATAAAGAAGAAAGGTATTTGTTTCCAGAGAGTGTTCAAAGGCAACAAAACTAAAAACTGCTGAAACAGAAACAATTATCTTTTTCCTTTTTTTTTTCCTGCTGCCTGAGATAAATCCACTGAGGGATACCCTATGGAGGGAAAGCACTACAGCAGAGACAGTAGTCTGCTCTTTCATGACTCCCACATGAGGTGGCAGGAGGTAGCTTGAGAAGTGCCAAATTACTGGAACAAATGTGTCACTCTCCAGAGATGTCGATGAGCATGAACTCATGGAGGTCGAAGACAGAGTTACAGGTTTACACCAGCAAAAATCAAGACTGGTCCCATATCTGCTCAGTGAGATATGGTCAGACAAGCAAATACAGAGGTGGAGAGGGAAAGAGAGGGGCGTGGAGAGAGCCAGGGAGAGAGAGAGTGTGAGAGAGGGAGAGAGGGAGGGAGAGAGGGAGAGAGAGAGAGAAAGCATTACACCTGAATTTTCATGCCTTCTCTGTTAGCAGGTGCAGCTGACCAGTACAATGCTGATCTGAATCAGTAGAGGGGAAAATGCTTATAGGCAGAAGTATCACCTTTCTTATGCAAATAGCAGGTTAAAACCCTTGCAGCTAGTGGAAGTACAGGAGGTTTACTGTTGGCTGTGGTTTTTTTCTGATTTTATTTTTGTCTGTTTGTTTATATATATTCCCTTTCTATTAGTAAAATGCACCTGTTTGTGTGAAAGGACACAGCTGCAGGACTTTGAATTAATTGTTTCCCTGAGTGTACCTTATCTCTGTGTTTCCCAAAAAAATGCTGTTCTGGCATGCTAAAGAGCTAAGGTATGATCAGGCAGATAGGAGAGTCTTGGGAAATCCATGTAGAAGATTTCCAGTATGTTAGCCCTTCAATGGCCTCAAGAACTTCATTACTACTTTCCCAGGCTCTTGCTTTTACAACATTCATGGCCTCCCTGTGGCTCTGTGCTAGGAAGTGTTGGCTGAACTGCTCTGCGATGAATAGGACCAGACCTTTGGGATCAGTCATGGGTACTGAAAACCTTGTCACTACTTGCTTTAGTAAATCAGTTCTTCTTCAACTCTCAAGCATAAAGTGAAAATGAGTTTTCTTTGCTCTTGCAGTTGCACACAGTTTTTGCAGGAAGACATCCAGGTCTGTAACCTGCAAACCGAGGGAGGATTAATCATACACCCTATTTCCCACAGACAGCTAGAACTGGTGAGAGAAGGGTCATACAAGGAATGGCCAGGATGAGTCAGGAATGAGGCAACCCTTCCTGACTCTCTACAAGCACAGAAAGACAAGAAGCATAATGTCCCGTATTTCCCCTTAGCACATGGACTATTGAATGATACACCACCACTAAACCAGTTCCCATTTTCGCTCTTTCTCACATCTTAGCCCACTTGGGCTTCAAGGGGAGGGGCATGCAGTTATGTTGGCCAGACTCCCAAGAATCTTTAAAGTTTGTAATTGCTTTTGGTTCCAAATAATTGTTCCTGGCTGTCAAAAGGGAAAGTCACCCAGATACTGATACTAGAATATCAAAAGAAATGGTAATATTTAAGAAACTGAACAAATGGGTACATCATCTTCAGATGTGGCAGATGCCAGACATATCCCCATTAGCCTTTGCTCTTTCCTTTAGCAAGGTTGGAAAAAAAACAACTTTCATGATTAATGAGAAAAAACATATTGAAAATGCCAAATAATACATCATCTCAGGTCAGCGCAGCCCTGGCACCCTACTCTTAATACCAAAGAATACTAGAGGTGATTTGATTTTCAAAAAATGGTTACTAATTGCTCACTGTCTGCCAAATAGCTCATCAGCTCCTCTTTGCTATGGTTTGCTAATCTGTAGCATCCATTCCTAAAGCCTATCCTTAAGCCATCAGCTAAGAACAGTGCAGTACCCAAATGCTGGAGTCTTTGCTCACATGCTCTGAGCTTCAGCAGGATCTCCAAATGCCACATGCTAAACTCCACTGTGGAAGGTGCACAGGAAGAGTCTGAAAATTTTCTCCCCATGTTCAGCATGCAGCATCAGCCATTCCTTTTGCTGGTGCTAGGTCCAGCTGTCAAGATCTGTCTTTCTGAACTGGCCCCAGCAGAAGTGGCCAAATTCTCTAACCTCCTTGAAAAACTAATTCCTCACACACTGGCCAGCTGGTTATTAAATAACATGACTTCATCCCCTTCCAGCAGCTCCATATGGGAGCTAGAGATCTCTATGCTGCTCCTGGGAGGCAGAAACTCACCCCTGAGCTGTGGCTGCAGCCAGCAGTCCCAGGCAGCCCCATCGAGGTCAATGGAAGTAGGACCAAATGCCCCTACCGTCTTTGTCACCCCTATGTGTGGTCTGGCAATGGCTTTTGCACCACTAGTGCTTCTGTCCCTGGTAATTAAAGGGACAACTGTGTATCTGCCTGACACTTTCCCAAAAGCTCACAAGGGTATTTGTACTGGGCTCATTAAAGCCGGTGTGACTCTTCCCCTTTGTTTCACTAGATTTCTTAAAAAGCTTAAAGAAAACCCACATAACCTCGAACTACACGTTGGTGCAAGTGAAAGAACTTGAAATTCAACATTCTGTTTTGAAAATAATTAGTACTATTTAAATTATAAAAAAGAGACACAAATTGCTTTGAGAATATACCATAGCTGGTATGCAAAAATACCTATTAAGATCACAGGTTTTTCAGCAACAAAGCCTATGTTAGCTAAGATTTTATTCTGTGAAACAATGTAGACTGATGTTTATCATGTTACAGATCCTTGGTTGCCTTAGGTATTATTTCTAGATAGCATGTGAAGCCAAGACTTGTGTTCTTGAGTGCAAAAAGGATATCTAAAGAGAAAATATTCCAGTCCATCTTCTGAATCTACCACCCTCAGAAGATTTGCAAAATTGAAGGTGAAACCAAACAAATCATCCAGAGAAGCAAATCTCCATTTTGGCATTATATTTAAGGTAAAAAGAGTTATACATTGTCCCCTTCAGAGACCAGTGAGTGCATAATAAAATCCAGGGTAAAGAATGGTGACCACTAGAATTGGATTGATACAAAACAACTCTGTGTAATTGCAGAGGATGTAATTTGAAATGAAAATAGACTTATCTGTTCACAGCAGTAAATGTATGTTAAATGCCTTCTAAATCAGAATTGGAATTAGGGAGGTGGTAAAACCCCAAAATGGAACCTTAAGGCTGTAATGCAGCAATATAGACAGTAAAATTTTGATATGACCGTACATGCGATGGCACAGATTAAATTTTAATAGCAATTCCCGCAAAATCAGAGCGTAGTCTTAGTGGAAGGAGTTCTCTAGAAGCAGAGATGCAATCTCCTTCTCAAAGTATGGCTAACTCCAGGTTAAGTCCTGCTATCCACGATCTTGGCTACAGACATTTTGAAAATATCTAGGGATAGACATGGCACTACCTCTCTGTACAAGCTGTTTCAGCATGAGTTCTCCACCTTGGTGAAGTTTTCCTCTTAAATGCAGTAGAAATTTCCCCTGTGCTATTCCCATCTGCTGCCTCCTGTCCTTCCACTGGGCAACTCTGAGAGAAGTCTAGCTCCCCCTCCTCTCTATTCCCCATTAGGCAGGTGAAGACAGCAGCAAGATCCAGTTCTGTCCAGTTCTGTTGTTCATGGGCCAAGCCATTGGGGTTACCTTAGACTGTTCTTGTACAGCACCCACTACATCCTTCTTGGATTCCTGAACTCCAGTTTACAGTAACTATCTTGTGCTGGGTCTCCTAGCTGGACATAGTATCTCAGAATAGCCTCACAAGTATCAAATGGAGTAAAAAAATTGCTTTGTTCCACCTCCTGGCTACTCCACTGGGGCCCACCAATTTTTTCATGGGTCTCCAGGTCCCTTGGGTTTGGATCTCAGATTTTTCCTGCTGTTCAGCATTATTCCAGCACAGATGAAAGGCTTTGAATTTTTCTTTATTGACAAATACCCTATTCATTTTGATTTTGGGAGTAACATGAGAAGTCATGTCAAAAGCCTTGATAAATAAGTCCAGTTATAACTTCAGTAATATGTGCCAGGGAAAGAAATCAAAGCATAAATACAGAACGTGAATGCCTCCCCCTGCCCTATTTAACAGTTTTAGCACCAAACAATTCCTGAGACATCCCCGGGCTTTTTCTACATGTAAGATGCAAAATGACTTGCCAATATTTAAGCTCTATTTTAGCCAGTTAGTTTGGATACCACAAACACTGCAGGCAGAGCTGTATGGCACTCACTACAGCTCATTCTCCCTGCCAAGGCACATAAGGCTCTGTCTTGGTTTGAAAGACAGGCATTTGCTAAAGAAAGGCAAGAACCCCTTTTTCTGAGATGGAGAATGTAACCCCCCTCCCTTCTAATTATTGTAGTTGCGAATCAGAGGCTTTCAGGCAGAAGATACAGGGATAGGAATAACAGTTCTTTACTAATATATCTAACAAGGCAAACAGCAGAAACAACAACAGCTATAAAGACTGACAACAAAACAGAACAGTATAGCTCAGTTCGAGTCCCTCTGGCCACAGGCCCTCTCTCTCTGCGCTCAGTTCCCGGTGCTGTGTGGGCAGGGCGGGTCCCATGCAGCTGAAGGCGGCTGGGTGATGGCGGCGGCGGCGGCCCAGGTGTGAGAGGGGGATGGAGGGGAGACTCCCTCCTCACGGTGTCAGTCGTGGTGCTCGGCAGAGTGCCCTTGAGGTAGTAGGATGAAGCGGGAAGGCAGCAGTGCGATGTCCGACAGCAGGGAACGTGGCTCCCGGCGTTGGGATGGCAGGGAAGATGCTGGGTAGGAGCCCCGGCCGTCTTCCTTCCGCCCCACGAGCCAGCGAGCAAGAGAGAGCCAGAGCCCAGGCCCCTGTCCCACCTTTCCTTTTCCGGTCTCCCCTTATCCCCCACCCCCTTCGAGGGAAAAACTCTTGCTACTAAGGTGTAGCCACAAATACTTAGCATAACAATGGAGAAAATTCCACAGAAAGAAAAGGGAACAATTCAAACACCAACAGGCTCTTGAGGTTGTCACAGCTACAATCTGGTTTCCCAGCTGAGTTATACCTAGCTGAAGGCTTCTAATACTTTTAAAGATGTTGGTTGGTGTGGGTATATTCCAAAGACCTTCAGATACAGATAATTTCAAGAGTTATCATTTGGTTAGAGTTTCAAATACAGACTAATCTGATGGCCAGGAAGGAAGAATAGTATGTGAGGGAGATCTAATAATGAACTCTAGGAAGGCTTTCCTGAAAATATTATAAAAACATACCAGCATCCCACTGTGTATTACTAATGGAAGACAAAAATAATTCTTTACAGAAAAAATGGCAAGCATCTGTAAGATCAGCCAACAACATACAAAATCCCAGAGTCAAGGAGCGGGGACCAGGGCAGAATTTTATTTGGACATTTACCTAAAACTGAGAAAATATCTAAATTGTCATTGAAATCAAGTAGGTGGTAACCAAATACGTGTGTTCAGAAACTATGCACATAAGGAAAGCCTGGAGCTTCCTGGAAAATATACTCTGGATGGAACTGTTCTATGTGTCTAAAGAGACAAGTCTGTCTGTACTTATAGAGAGGGTACAGATTTCATTTGCTTCAAGGTTCAGAGCTGGGGCAGAGACAAGTGTAAATTTACATGAACTAAATTCACTTGGATTTCATCACAAATCAGGGGATATTCTTCCTAGATGGTTAATTTATCTTCTTAATTTCCTAGTGACATGGTAACTGAATCAATACATTCAGTCTATTCCAATCCTTTTTATTTAAAAGGATGTCTATGTTTAATTTAAGCATGTTCATGTGAACAAAAGCATCCAGCCATTTCTGTGGATTTTTCAACTTTCTCTCAAACATTTATTTTTTCACATTGTGGATTAGACTATACTTTTCTTTCTGGAAAAAAAAAGTTTTCTAAATCAAAGCAAGAACAAGCAAGCCTCTCATTAGCAAAAAGAAAAACAGAAATAAATCCAGACTCATTCAAAAGCAGGCTGCAATCTTTTCTAATTACTTCCATAACCCTAAGCAAGCCACATTTCCCAAGAGAGCATATGAGATAATCCTTAAACATTAAGAAACGAGAGGAAAATGCAGCAGATTTAGCAGGCAAATTAGAGAGAGAGAAAGGATTGAGCACCTGGGAAAGAAACATGCTTCAGCATTCATTAGGCTGACTATTCTTTCTCACAATCTGGAAAAAAACACCCATCACTTTTCATTCCACAGTCACACAGGTAATCGAGAGAGTTTTACACTACGAATAATTTTATTTTTTTTAAAAATGTATTTCAAGACCTGATCACTATATAAGCAGCAGGCTCAGGTATGGAAGTTTGCCAAGAGTGCCTAGAAAATTATTTTTTTTCTTAAAACAGAAATATTTCATTTAATAGCACTCAGCAAGCTAATATCCTTGCTTTTGCCACCTACACAGTTAGACGAATAATTTTGTCTTATTACTAGGAATGGTAGGAACTCATCTTCTAATCAAGAAAGGCTGGAAACTTGTCCTCCTAAAACAGGAAGCTGTTGGGCATCTGTAAAATTTCACTTGGAAGCACTGTGGTGGCTTTTTTTCCACTGTACGAAATGTAAGCAGTTTTGAGAGGTTGATTTCTTTTCAATTGAATACTCATAGATAACAGTGTGGGCACTGTCCGCATTTCTTTTTCTAGCAGTTGTGGTTCCAGTGCCATCAGCTAGTCACACAACAACTGTGGTTCCTCTGAGGTAATGTATTCCCACTTCTAAAAGCGCAAAAGAAAATGTTCATACAATATTTTTTGGGAAAAGTGGTGAATTTTTTCCTCTTTCTTGTTTTCAAATGAAGCTTTGAAAAATTCAGAACCTCCACATCCCCGTGCAAAGGTGGAGGGAGAACAGGAATGGCTGTGGAAGAGTAGTTGCCCACCACCATATTCACCACCCTCTTTGGAAGGTGTTGCTCCTATGTGTGATCCCTTATACCCCAAAAGCATTCCCTGTGAAGCTCAGGGCATGTGCTGAAGCACTTGTGAAGAACTGAGCATTACTCTCTCATCATCAGGCAAAGCAGAAAAGATTTAACATTGTCTTAAAGGTTTCAAACCCTGCAATAACAGCAAATGCTTACTGAGCATAGAGAAAGTGATTTGAAATTTTATTTCACTGCTTCCTTTGAGCTCAGCCACTCAAACAGACTTCTGAAAGCCAGAAAGGAAGCCTAAATTTACAAATGCGCTCCTAGAACAAACTATCCCCTCTCTCTTTACATGCATAAAATTGTGTATGCATAAAAATATCCCTCAAAGCTACAATATGTTTTAACTGTATAGGATAGCATAAAAGATAGTATTTAATCTTAACCTATTTCAGAGATGAAGTGGCTCGTTGAATTCCTAAATCTTATAGTAAGGAGGAAAGTTTGTATCATTGATTTTGGCATTCTCATACTAAACATAGTGACTCAGCTAGATGCTGATTTTGATTATCCCTTTTTTCCTTTTTTTTAATCTGCATATTTAGAGGCATCACTTTTCATATACCAATAATTCATTTTACCTGAAAAGCTGTCACACACAAATTAAGGTGGGTATCTCTCTCTTTGCTTGTTTCTCACCCTGCACACATGCATGCTAGTTACAAGCAGAAAGCACAAATGACACCACATACTCCAGAGCATCTGCTCAGGCCTTAATTAATCAAATCTTCACGCAGTCCCCATGGCAACAATGCTCAACAGACTACCCTGATTTGGAATGTTCAATAGAGCATTTTACATTCCATATTTTATTCAAATTGTGGCTGCAGGACTACTCCTGTGCCAGCAAAGTAGTGTCAGTACTGATGTGATCAACCCTGAACAGAATGAGTCCTTGCTCTACTTGACCCCTCCTCACACATTACCTCATTAAAATGTATAGTAGCACTTGACCTAAGTCACATTAAAGCAGACACGCTCTTTCTCAAAGCCTAGAAAGAAGTCCATTATCACTTTTTTATGTTTAAAAAAAATTTCAGGCTTCATACAATGAATAGGAATATTTTGCAGTACTGCACCTGCAACTCATATCATAAAGGTGATTATGAAAATATTAGTAGCAAATAAGAATTTCTTTGGTGCATTTCTTATCTCACTAATTCTCCTATCTTGTCAGCTTAGGCTCTAAACACATGTTTTGGCAAGGTGTGATCCCCATCATTTAGATGTTAATAGAGGCTGGAATAAGAGAGGTTGTTTCAGCTAATGGAAGAGCTGCTTATTTCAGTTACTCTGTGGTAAAGGGGCCCCCATTCTTGGTTTTCTTTTATACCCAGCTACAATGAAGGAGGCACTGGATTGGATTTCTCCGCCATGACAGTGCCAGTACTCCCTGCCAGGAATTAAAGTCTTGTCTCAGCCCCACCTAGGGAAGGTACTCCTGATGGCCAAAGGTCAGGTGCAAGCCATTGTCCACAAGACATCTTTTCCCACAGCCAGCACAGCGCTGGAAGGCTGTTGAGATAAATCCTCTTAGGCCAGCCTCAAAGCAGGAAGCACTGCTATCTCAGCTGTTTTCCACTTCATGCATGCCCAGCTAGCGCTTTCCTCAGGGACAGCCTGGGAAGGGGCCAGCATAGGACCCCGGTGCCTGAAGGCCAGGCTCCCTTGGTGGGACTAGAGCAGGACATTAAAAAAAGCCCAAAAAACCCCACTAAAAAAGCCCAACCAAAAGCAACAACTGACCTACCGACCAACCGAGCAACCGACCAACCAACCAAACAGCAAAAACCTCAAAAAAAACCCCCATGACAATTGACTTAAGTAGAGATTTTGATAAAACAGTGGAGCAGGCAACTTTAGTCTCGTGACTGTGCATGAGTGACAAGTGGATGGAGGGAATGTTGGCTTGGAAAACCTCTGAGTGTTTGCATCTCTTACACTGCCGTATCTTTCCTCTGGGTATTAAATTACAAATTTAAACACTGACAGCATACAGAGTTAAAGAAAATTATTTTGCTATTGTATGCAGACAACTATGTTGGTCCAAAACTATGCACAAATTAAATGTTAATCTGAGCCCAGGCATAATCTAATTATTGCTTCCTTTTGAAGTAAGAGGAACAATATTTACTGAGTAAATTATGGACATCTAAAGGTAAAGCTTGCTTTGAAGATTAAACAACACATATGTTGTTAATTATTATAACCATACTTGACCCTTGTTACTTTGCAAAAATTTGAACACATTTTGACTTTTCACAGAGATGTTGCATTTTAGAAGGCAGTACTTCATATCCTTGTCAATTGCCTTTTATTACATGGTAACATGAAAGAGAGCACCAAATATACAAGAGGCTGAGTGTGTGATATGTGTAGTGCATAGTTTCTCTGCAATACAGAGTAAAGTCTCACTTTTAGTGTAGAGGGGCTGCTAGCAGCACGGGGAAGCCATCCTCACCAGCATGGGCACATCTGTGGACTCCCCACACCCTAACATCTCCACCCCTGGGGAGACAAACCCAGGCCAGATGCCTGCTGCAAAGGGCCCAGAGCATCCTGATTTTGTGCTGGGGAGGCAATCATGACACAGCAGTAGACAGACAAAGGCAAGACTGTCTCCAGGAGATTAGACAATGTAATCTCATTCACCTTCTCTGCCCACTGTGGTTTCTTGATCCATGAAAATACTTCCTGCTACCTGGCCATTTTATACCCCAGTCCATCTTTTCAGCTTTACTTTCATCATTAGAGCTACCCAGTAGTTCAATTATACACTAAACACACATTAACAAAATCCCTAATCAAATAATAAGACATTATTGTTATAATAATGAAATTTCACAGAATACCCATACAGGTGTTTTTGTCAGTGACTCCCTGAACACTGTACAAAAGAAGCAGTTTCTAACTATTCCTTGTGCTGCTTATTTCTAGTCACTTATTTTTGAGTCCCTATCATGTTGTCTGACAGTTCATAATCTAACTTTGTGTGGAAGTGAAGCATTCTCTCTGAGTCTGTCAAGCTTGGATCCAGGTCTATATCTCTTTTATGTTCAGGTCCAGCTCTATAATTACACCAGAATTGTTGATGGTAGTGGCAGAAATAGTAGGTTGGAAACATCTGACCAATGTTTAGGGAAATGTTTCTGCTTATCAGAAGGCAATTGTGAAATTAAGTGGTGAGCATAGTTGACTTTCATTAATTGAAATTATAGGTGGAAGGACTGCCTTCTGGCGAACTTCAATAGTCCAGGTGTTCTGAACTTCAAGTTTCCCAGAAAGAAGAATATTTGAGTTTGGTGTCTGCAAACCATGCTGTTACACATGATCAGTGTCCTTGAGAAGTATGTTGGAAGTATGCCATTTCATAAGGTTTTCAGTTCATGAGACTCCAGCACAGTCCTGCTTGTAGGACAAGCAGAAGTAAACAACAATTTACCAATCAACTAAAACTTCTTCCTCACCTTTTAGTGGTTCCATATCTTGTCCTTGAAAGTTGTTATCCTGATCCCTTTGAAGGATTATGCTGTAAATTAAATGAGAACAGCTGGAGTCAGGATTAGAAATTGAACTTCTGCTGTGCAAATTGTGATTTCCAGTAAAACAGCTGATGCACCCTACTTTCTGTCAATAACTACTTTCTGTGAAATATCCTCAGCAATGTGGTCAGCATTTATTTTATATGCCAAGGGAGGTTTCCCAAGGCTGCAGGCCATGTCTCACAGCCTGCACACAGCCATCCAGCTTCAAGAGAGGCACTGAAGGGATGGGAGCCAGACTGGGGGGTGACCTGAGCGATGCACGGGTTACCCCAGGGCCCCACTACTCTGCTGTGTGGCAAAGCAGGATTGAACATGCAGCCATGCTCCCAGGCATCAGCTTCAGTGACACCAAATGGCTTGGTCCCATAGCCAGGTTTGGTTTTCTGGATTACCAAGCTGCCAGCACCATTGAACTGATGCTATCCATGTACAAACCCCAGAGCTGGAACCCTTCCCTCAGCACTCAGCATTCCTCTTAGGGGCCATCCAGAGCAATATCCTTGTAGCTTACCTGGAATATTAACAGGTATCTGTAGTTTCTGAGGGAATCGTCCATTCACCATCCATAGATCAACCACAAGCACACTTTGCCTCCTATACCCTTGAGTTTCACTTCATGGTAACAAGTTCTGCACTGCCAGACATGGAAAAATACCAACCACACCCTCTAGTCTGGAGCTGTAGATGTTTACTGAGAACATTAAGGAAAATTATCGTGATAAATCTTCCTACAGAAAGCCTTGGCATCAACTGGAAGGTAGTCTGATGTATTTAAGACATCTTCCACAGCAACAGGATTTCCTACAGGCTCATGACTTACAACCCAGACATTTTGCACAGCTGTAGTCTAAGTACCAAAGAACGTCAGCTGAGGTAAGGACATCATTTTCATGGTAGGATAACATTTTCAAGCCATCTGGAAGAAGGAAGGGAATCTTACAGATACAGTTCTGTGCCAGCCTTTCCTGTTCCTAGGGCATCTACGGAGCACTGCCAGATCTCAGAGTAAATCATAAATTTGCTGTGTGCTTCAAAGGAGGTCACACCTTAGCTTTGTATCCTCCAAGTCCTTCCTTTACCTGCAGGACTGTCACTGTCCTGAGTTCACTGCCTGAATTCAGATACAAGCTATTTTGACAAGTATCAGGCACCTGGAGATAATTTTGTGAAGTCTGTGACACCTTGGCCGTTTACCTGGTGTCTGGACATGGGTTTATAATCAGACCAAATCTGGTCATGTGGGACTTTGTGAAGGACAGCAATATCAGCAGAGAGGCAATTTCACTCTTAATGTTTTCCTTTTCACTGCCAATTTGAGTATTGCACTGTGAAAACTTGCTCCTTAAATAGAAGCTGAACCCCAGAGTGTAAGGATAAGTTACCCTCCACTGACGGAAAGCAGGAGATGCTCAGTCAGTGCCATTAAAGTTACTTTTGTCCACTTGGCTGCTTTGTATCTGGAGTTGATCTGTAATGGCTTGTTTTAGCAGTCATCCAGCAATGCTAGGACAGCTGTGTGCATGTAGGAAATGGGGACAGCTTTCATTTCAGATGAGACGGTACTTATTTTAACCAGGAGCAACATCAATTTCTTACATTTCTTGCACTACTCAAAAGGAGCACAAGTGGACTCACAGCTTGACCTGAGCATCTTCAATGAGCTGGACACAGGAAACGCAGACACCCTGTTTGTTCACTTGCATGGGAAGGCCAGAGCTTACATTGGTCTTCACCAGCTGTCTTCAGTTCATGCAATTGTTTATCCATGTGGGTCTTTGTTATTAGCAGTGGCAACCTGGGAGAGTGGAAGGTTCATGCCTCTGCACAGCTCTTGTAGTATGGCTTGGCAGTTTTACAGAAATCTGAAAAGAAATTTTCCTTGGGTCTGTTAAGCCTCCACAGGAGAAATTCTTTGTTTGAACTTATATCCTTCACTGTCCCTTTCGTACATAGAGGGTACTTGCTCTTTCTGGCACTGGAATTAAAAAATGTGGCATCTAACTGTTCTCAAATTATCAGTCAATCAATAAGAGGTGTGATAAATAGACTTTTTTTTCACTGAATAAAAAAGCTTGTTCCATGAAGCAGCTTAGAAACATCTAATTAGAGTGGACACTCTTCCTGGCTTTTCTACACCCAGAGCAGCTTTTTCATGTTCCTTTTCTCTTCTCATGATTTCCACACAAGATATTTCAAGACTCAAACTCAGAATCTGGTGGGTGCTGCAGACCTTCCTGTGACAGAACCTTTCCATGTAAGAGGTGGCAACATGCTGATTTGGGCCTGAGATGGAGTGAGGAGAAGACAAAGAAACTTCATCATAGATGATCCATGGAATAAGAAACATAGCTCTCTGGGAATTTGGGAGTCAACTACCAACCTGAATAGAGCTGCTTCCAACACTGCTCTGCATGTCAGGGCAAAATATTGACATTCCCAGATGAGATACTTGGATCATTTCACCTCCACAGCCTGCAAAACCCTTGCAAGTTCTTCCGCAATCATATTTCACAGAAGGTTGTAGCCTTTGATGAGCTCCTCAGAGCAGTCTAGTAGATTACTGTCTGATGCACTTCTCCAGAGCAAAGGGCTGGATTGATAACACCACTTTAGAATAATGTCAGGCTCCCTTTAGTATAATGCCTCAAAGGTTATCCTTTGAGGGTTTTCCTCTATTGAAGAAATGAAACACTTTTTGACATCAGCCTGCCAAAGGGAAACTCTATGCAAAATTCAAGCCATTGAATTCAGGCTATCCTCACAGACTCATTTCACTGCTTTGCAGGCAAGACAGAAAAATCTTTTTGGAGGCTAACATGTAGCTGTCCTTATCACTAAGATTATCAAGAATACTCATAGCTACTTCTGCAGTGCTTCTACATACAAATCTTTACTAGGGATGAGAAAACAACAAATGTATCAGTTTGCCTTGGAAAAATGGAAGAGATCAACTGCAGTTCCACAATTCTGTAAAGGCAGACATCCAGCCTGTTTCACTATGCTAATGCTCCACAAACCTGTGTTTCTAGTTCTGTAATATAAAGGGCACAGTGAAGGTTTTGGATAGGAAGGATTCAGTGTTGTAATTCTTGTCAACCAGAATATTCATTATAAGGTATCCAAACAATCACACTCTTTCCCCATTTTGTCATCAAATGCACAAGGAAAACTGCCTCATCTGCAACTCTCCATTGCTTTCAAAACTCAGCCTGAGCAAGTTGCACATGTTACTTACCACAGCAGAATCTCTTCTTCTTTGAATGAACATCATTACACTGCAAAAATGTTTTTAGCACCAATATGGCACTTTACAAAATTGGCACCTACTTGATTAAGATGCAGCAAAAAATCTTACCGACTTTTTTGCACTAAGTGGGTGGCCTATAAATTAATGCAGCTAACAGAGCTCTCTAAGTAAAATGATTTGTGTTCCTTACATGGAACATTAACATACGTTTTTTTCAATCATTTCAGTAAACAAACTTTGGGGAGTTTTGCTGATAGCCTAATCTGTATTTAATTTAGTAATCTGAAAATGACACAGATGATCCCTGTGAAAAATCTCTTAGAAATGCAGCTAAGTGTGTTGTTTACCTTAATACTCAAACAGCATCCAAGTGAAGAATTTGCTCCATTTTGGCTTCATTCTACAAATGACCGAATGCACAAATCCAAGGGTCTGGATCCAGCACACTGTAAGCTCAAGCTCTTCATTAATTTCTTTTCTACCATTACTATAGACTTGCTGAAGAAAAGATTTGTTGCAGCTTTCCCTTAAAAGTCTTTTAAAGTTGCTTGATATGACAACTTTACCAGCATACAACATTAAGGAGAAAATGCTGGAAAAGTCAAGGCATTACAGCAAAGAAATCCCTTCTTTGTTAAAAGATAGAGAAAAAAAATTAAAAGGAGAAAAAACGAACAGAAAGCTCATTCTGGTGCCATGGATATTTGTAGTACAGCAACTGCTCCTTTAATTTAAACACTGAAATTATTGACTAATTAGATTCTGAGCTTTCAGAGGCAAGATGCTTTGAGAAGCATAGCAAAAAGAAAACACAATATACAGGATGAGTGCAAAACAACAGGCTTTGCAAATAAGTGAAGAGAATTTCTGCGTATATTTTTATAATTAAAAAAGAAGATGCAGCATTAATATATGCCTGACAATAACTGAAAACACAGGCTGCTAAAAGAGCTGAGCCTCACTGGGGCTGTGTTTAAATTCTGCTAAGTATTAAGAAATGCCTAAATAATGGACAGAGTTCAGGGGTGCATAATACATCTTGTTATAAAGAGCACCTGTGGAGACCATACTGGCCTATACTTTAAACATTTTCTACAATTAAAATACCTAAATCTAGAGGCCACCTGTTTCCTGCCTTTGCCTTTCTGAAATGCCAGAAGTTTTACTGTAAACACAGGTGACCAAAATAAGATGCCGCCTGATTTTAAGGGACTTGAAGAATTTTCACAACAGCTGAAGTCTGGGCCAGCCGCTTTTCAGCTCCCAGCCCCTCAATTAAAACTGATGAGAGAAGCAGTATCGTCTCTTCCTCTCCCAGTGCAACATGCTTATGTGGGAGTTCCCACACCAAACTGGGACAGCAGCTATCCATCCAGCAGCTTGGATTTGACAGTAACCAATACCAGATGTTTCAGCCAAGGCATAATAAAATGCAGAGAGAGTAACTGTGGAGAAAACTTCTCATGTTTTCCCAGTTCCCCATGGGCTTCTGGGCAAGGCATATATCCTGGGATACAGCATCCCAAGAAATTCACCTGGCTATTTAGAAATTTGTCAAAAAGCTGTTCAGGTGGCAACCCTGAATTCACTGCTGACTCTCTGTCCTTACTGCAGGGCCCCTAAAAGAAGATGGATCCACATTTTAATTTTAGTCTAACTGTGAAAAGTCAAAAAAGGTAAAACAATTCTAGAAATACTAAAAGAGGGGTTTTTTTTCCTCTTATAAAGAGACATATTTTTCAACTGCTGTTAGAAAGCCACATCTGTGGGCCCAGACTTTCCCTAATGGCATTTGCACATCAGTTAATACAGCTGAGAATCATGTCCTGCTCATCACTCCAGGTGCTCAGTTCTTTGCCCAAGATACCAACTGAACAGCTACTCTGGAGTCCAGCAACATGCAGCTCAGAAAGGTCTGCTTTAGGCTATTCTCCATAGCACCCAAGTCCCTGGAAGAGAATCCTTCTCAGTCAGGAGACCCTTGCTGACAAATGCACACATCTAAAACTCTGCACCCTGCAAAAGATGTTGCATAACACAAAGCTTAGGGTAAAATGGAAACCATTGGCACCTGGGGCTTACCCAGACAAATGAGTGGGAGCAATCCTGTGCTCCTCTGCTCCTTGAGCTGGGCAGATGAGAGGCAGCCCTGATTCAGGAGCTGTGCAGCTGCATTCCTGCTGCAACTCTGCCAATGCCATCAGCCATGCTAAGCAGTGATAGGCACATCCTTGGTTTTCCCAGCTGAAATACGTAGCTTTGGCTAAGCTGGACCAGGAACACACATCTGCAGCAGAGCTCCGTGCAAACAAGGTCTGGACACATTTTTTTCCCTTCTGTTTTCTGATTTCTTTGGAGGATCTCACAATGAACCAAAGTTACGGTTTTGCAGAAACGCACAGAACATTTATTCAGTTTGACAGAAGTGTACAAATTTTTCAGAAAGACAAAAAGGCACAAAGCAGGTTTTTTACTGCTTAACACACAGAGAATCCCATGAATCTGAAAGCAGAAAGCTATCTGACTTCTACACAGGAAGGCAGTGAAGTTTCAGAAGAGTTCACTTAACTTGAGCCTACTATTTATCCCCCTTTTTTCCTTCTGACCAGTGAGATGGTTTCATCTGGTAAATTTTAATGTGTAAGGACACTTACTGAAATGAGGAACAGTTATAATACAAAACTGATTTAGTGCATCTCTGCACAGAAACTGGCAGTAGTATCAAAATGATAATAGGCTTTGGGACATGAAAAAACACAATTACGCAATTATGCTCAGACCATTAAAAAAAATCCCCTTCTGAGCAGTTCCTGAGCTAGAAGATAAGGAAAATTACCCAACAGCTAAGGATATATAGCGCATTTCAGCAAAGACTAGAGCCATCATTCTTACATTGCTGTGTTCTCATGTTATATCACAACTGTTAGAAGGTTACTGATACACACTCCGAAATTTCAAGTAGCAGGCCCATCTCTCTTAGCTCATCCTTGTAAAAAGAGGACTCGGGAAAATCAACACTAGCTTTCACAGTCCTTGGTGGCACCTTTACAATTCCAAAATGTTGTCTCCCCTGCTACCCACTGCTTCTTGCAAAGCATTAGAAATCATGTCATAAATTAAAGATTATATAGGAAAGGCTTCAAAATAACTTACTTGTTATATTTATCATGGGGAAAATTTTGCATTTACTATTAAATGCTACCCTTAGAGCCAGATGGTCATACAGAGAATGACTACAGAAACTTAGTTTCAAAAGTGCTACTGAGATTAGAAAAGAAGTTATCAGAGGTAAACAATCTTTTCTTCTACTCTGGCTCCATTTTCTGCATTCTGCAGGCTCTCAGGCTGGTGGTTCAGCAGCAGTTCATCTACTTGTGGTGACTGGATGGATCCCTGGTTTGGAACACTTTTCTGGGGACCCTGGGTCTGTGATGCATTCAGATCTGTAACACACAAGAGAAGGATGTGACAATGCATTTTCTGCCATGCCCATGCTATCAAAAAGAACAATTCTAACTTTTTCATTAGCACCATTTTCTAGTCTGCTGCATCTGTCTAGAAAGGAAAACATCACTCTAGAACAATTTATACTACAGCTTGGTGAGAGCTACCTTACCCAAAGTTAGTGAAATCTATTTAAGTCATAATAATAAATGTGTAGGCATACTTTACTGAACAGACACACAATAATGGAAAGACATAAACAAGGTCAGAATTGAGCCGGAGGGAAACACACAGCATATAATCAGTACCTTTGTTAGTAATAATACAGTTGTAACATTAGTACAGTTTTCATCATTACACAGAATTCTATTTGTAAGGCTTCTTTTACAGATGCAAAAGAATTAAGTGAGCAAAGTTAAAAGTCTACATGGCTAGTGCTTGCATTCAACTTTTCCACCAAGTTTATCTGTGTTTTTTTGCACAAACTACCTACTCTATTCTGTCTTGATCCTTTTGGTGTGACGTGGAGAGAAACACTTGCATCCAAACACTAGAACGTTATTTCACAAGGATTCCAATTTTCTCCCACAAATGCAGAGAATCAGGTACTTGTTTTCCAGCATTGCACAATAAGCACATCTATGATGATCCATGTTTAGCTTAAAAAAACAAAACAACAAGACTACAGTTCGGTTTTATACCTAGTCAGCATCCTGTAGCACTTTGGGCCCTCAGGAACTGCATCTCAGTAGTTGGCTTTTCTACATCTGTATTTCTTCAAAGCAACTTTACCGTAAAAATGAGCTGCATAACAAAGAATGTGTATCCTCATAGATAGCAATGAAAAAGATCTGTAATGGATATGCTGCAATACTATTCACTGTAATCTTAGCCTGACCAACTCTTCTATTATATCAGGAAGGTTAAATTTTCATTCTTCTCTCTCAAAAAAGGACTCCGATGAAAGAAAGGGAGCTTGGAACTCCTCATACAGCATGGTAATGCCAGAAGCATGCAAACCAATTACTGGGGTTCTTTGAGCCTTAATCATTCTTGCAGAGCTGAAGAGACATTTCACGCTAGCTCTGGTCCCTACTTCTCACATGCATGTGCAACAGAAATCTATTATGAAGGATCTATTTGGGTTTTTACACACCATGTCACTTAACTGGGGGCTATTGATAATGACACCTGCCCACATTTGGCATTCCTCAAATATATGTGACTTTCATCAGTCCTGTTCCCAGGGGCAGGAGTTCAAGGCAAAACAAACCTGCTGGCACCCTGAAAAGCCTAGGTTCTCAGGCTGCTCCCTGGCGTGGGGTGTGGAGCAGTGTGGGGTGATTATGCAATGGGCATGTGGGAACACATCATATCGCAGCCTCTGCCTTCAGCATCTTCTCCTCTTTGATATTCATACAGCTGGGGGGAGCAAACAGGCTTTGGGGCTGCAGCTCCCAGCATAACCCACACACATCTTATTCTTGCTGCCAAGACTGCAGGGTCAATAGCAGGAACAAGGTATTTATAAACAAGCTTAGTCATAGTAGGATGACACAGAATGTTACAAAAATTAGTCTTCAATTGTCTTTCTTTTCCTGTTTTATACTGGCTTAAGTTTTAGTCTCAATGCAAATCTGAAGTCTTGACTGCACATGAGTTATTTGCAATACGTAACACAGCAGGACTTGACTCCCTAGCTCAGTCAAACAGTCCTGATTTTTTGAAGATGATGTCTGTAGTCATTTCTTTTTGAAGGTCATATTAGAAAGATTGCAATTTGCAGCCCACAGAGGAAAGCAAAAATATGTCTGCCTGTCTTTATGAAAACTGGATACATTTGGTTTGTTTATTTATTAAAAATATCCCTACTAGCAGAAGTTCCTCAACTTCTAAACACTTCGATTTTGGGGTAATTTTACCTACATTAATATTCCTTTTAAGTCCTGTGAGTATATTCAGATTAACCAAGTTATGTGCATAAAAATAACATGGAGTAAATACTTACTTGAAAGATCTGTTTCCAAAGTTTATGAAGTACATAATTTGAGAAGCCTAATTACAAATTTGAAAATATACAGAAAAGAAAGAAAAACACCTTACATGCAGTTATTTTCTACCATCAAAACTCAACTAGTAATTGCTTCACCAATTAAAACAGTAGGTGTTTCCAAACCATTTCTCATTAACTGTTATAACTATAAGCATCAGAGCTGAGCAGTGGAAACTGTCAGCGTTCTGGAAAAACAAATCAGATCCTGTCACTATCAAAATAAGTGATTTATCGCTAGATTAGGTGCCTTCCCCCCCCCCCCCCCCCTCCTGAATACATTGTATCTGGAAAACCTGAACAGCAGGAGAGCACCCAGGAGGCAGAAGCACAGCTGCTGCTGGGCAGTGACTGGCTTCAGGCTGGAAACGTTTTGCTTAGTCTAACTGAAGAGGGAAGGGGCTGGTTTTGCATGCACTTCAGGTGGCACTCAACACAGACTCTGCCTAATATAAACACAATGTCGCCAAGGCCAACACACTCAGCCTGCCATCGGGGAGGGTGGCTGCTGTCTCTCTGCCCAGTGCCATGCTGGAAGCAGCTGAGCCAGGAAGCCAGCTGGTATCACAGGCAGCAGTATGACATGCCCCGGGAGCAGATGCATGTGAAGTGTGGAAGAACTGCTAGAAATGGTAATAACAGTTTCACGTGAAGGGAGAGCGGGAAAAGTGGACTGAACTGCCAGTCAGCCTTGGTTCTTATAATGTAGAGCAGTGACAGCAGCCAAGAAGCCTGGCCTGAGCTCTCTGGTACGGTATTGGGAAACTGAGTTGCCGTTGTCAGCAAGCAGGAGAAAGGTGGGAGAAATCTTCCTCTTGAAATGCTCTCCCAAAACAAAGAGGTAACTTCTGAAACCAGACTTGAAAACATCAGCTGCTGTCTACTAAAGAACTCTGAGAGCTGAGGATGCTTAATAAAAATAAAAAACGAAAACAATTATTTGTGCAGACAGCAAGGTAAAGGGGCTGCTACCAGAAAGTGACATCCAAGAAGCTCTCTGACGCTCCCCTGGCAGCTGGGACACCCATGGGAGCTCCCCAGTCCCTCTCCAGGCCCATTCTCTGTTGCAGTCAGGCAAACATCAAAATTCACTATGGATCAAGAGCCAGGTAAGTACAGACCATTGGCTTTTTATGAGCTTCCTTCAATGTGATTGTAATTCACCTGTCAACATCAGCCATAAAATGAGTTCTGCGCTATCCCCTTTGTTTAAATTTAGCATTTACTTATCCTTTTTTCTGCTGCCCTCCAAGCTACCGACAGATGCTCTCCCTGGCAGGCTGTGTAAGGCTCAACAGCGCGCCCACCAGACCAGCAGCCACATCACCAGCATCCGGCAAAAGCTGGGTATGGCCCCTGCCCACACCCTTCCTGGCCGGGCTGGGCTCTGCCTGCTGCCTTGCTCCCACACCCTCGCAGAGAGGACAAACTAAGGCACTGTACCTGGCCATAGCCATCCACTTGCTCATTTACACTATTTTTCTTTCATAGTTACATAAATACAGAAAATACTCCCTAATTCCAAAGCTTTAACAAAACTGAGCTGTAGCTCAGATGCTTCCAAAATCTACTCCTGACACAGCCTTCTGCTCCCTCCCACTTCTGCACCAGCCAGGAGCTGTCAGCATCTCTCTGCACCCTGGACCCCAGAATTTATATGCAAACTGAAACCCCCTTTACCTGTTTCTCACTTACAAAAAGTATATTTCTCCTCAATATTCCAGGTAACTCTTTCCCTAAGAACAAGCCAGATCTGCAGCTGCATCATGGACCACGTAAAAGTGAACAGCAGGCCAGAGAAATCCACTCTTTCAAAGTTGGGCTGGTCAAACACCCAAGACAAAAAAGGGCACGCTTGAGGCTGGTGACCAAATATTAGGTAATCTGTGACAGCATTTCAGCCTTTTGGGGACCTGTAGCCTGTGCCACACCTCAGTATTAAATACTCCTAAAGTATAGCTTTTATTCCTTTTAATCTCAGCTGAGACCATTTCATTAAATAAAGAAACCCCAGGCATTCTCGGCAGTTTTCCCCACCAATTTTTGCAAAAGGAGTTAGAAGCTGTTTCTAACAAATTCTGGATCCAATCACAAATTGTCTCATTCACACAGACACAGTGAAATTCAACACTAAAAACAATTCAATCTTTTCCCCATTTTCCTTGAGTTTAGGTCTGGTGCCATGAGGACAAGCATCAGGAAACTGCAGTGAGGCACTCTACTCTTTCCATAGTTTTTTAGACCACCTCAGTAACAGCAGTGGCAGATGGCAGGCCTGTCGTATGTGGGATCACTTCTAAAGGGAGTTTATAAGGGGATCTCAGTTTTCCAAACAGGGTCTGAGTCCAAACTCTGAGAAAATACAGCTCCTGGCTAAAAACATGGTACTGTTGTATGGCAAAAGAAAGGGAAAAAAGGTAGCATTCTGTGTCCTAACTACCCTTCGTTTTCCACAGCACTAAGACACAGGATTAGTAGTATCTCACAAACTGCTAACAAGGTGAAGGACAAAGGAATGGTATTTGCAGGAATCTGAAATCAATACATATAAAAACAAACACAGCCCATTTACCTGGGGGTCGGGGGATACAAAAGCCAAGTAAACAACTCATTAGTCACACTGATTCTCACCTCCTGTCTGTTATTATAGGATGTAAGCACTTCCACATCAAATAAATGCCACAGATTTTCTCCTTCACCCCCTTCACCCCTCCTCTCTCTCCCTCAGGATCAGAGCTCTTGAGGTGAAGGCTGGAGTGCCCACAGTGAAGATTATGGGAAGGACAGGAGAACCAAGGCACTAAGAAACACTCCAGGCAAAAAACCTCTCAGGTCTCTGTGCTTTGAACAGAATGCCCTTAGTGTTTCTCCTTCAGCTCTGACCCTGGTTTCACAGCATCACAGGATAATTGAAGTTGGAAGGGATCTCAGAAGGCCTCAGATTCAAACTCCTCCTCAAAGCTCTGAGGTCAGGCCAGACTGGATACTTTTTTACTTCTTAGTCCTTTCTAGAAAAGGAAGAACATGGGGGGAAAAAAAAAAAAAAAGGTTGGGGGAGGGTGGAAGGAACACACCACACCGATTTTGCAATTACCTTGCTGTGACTGTTCAAGATCTGTCACATCGACCCTCTTTACAAAATAAAACTGCATTAAATGAAGAGCAATTTATGCCACTTTTAGCAACAAATATGTTGAAGAGTCACAAAAGCTCTAACCTTCTGAAATAATAAATAGAGTTAGGTTTCAATTTTACATGTACTTATAACAACTGGTACCAAGTTCATTTGGACTGACAGCTGACACATCAGCTTCAGGCCACAGCTATTTGAAATGGCAGAGCTGCTCTATTTAATCCCCACACTGGCACTCATGCATAATGCAAAGCACAAGCAGACACCTAAAAACCAGTGCTAAGTCTACCGGATCTGGGATATTCAAAGGAATTCAAGGGTAACAGGCTCTCATTTGCCATCACAGCAAACAGCAGCAAACAGCAGCCGAACTCCTATGGGCTCCACTGAAAAACCCACTGGCAAATCCCACGGCACCTCTTTGTCTCTAATGATGCTCCCAGTGGTTTCCATGCTGATTCATTAGCAACAGACAGCCAATTCCCCAGGGAACTCCAAGCACCTCAGCCTCTCTCCCTTTCCTCACCATGAAGGCACCATGATGAGTTTTGATTGTTTTTTTTAATGCCTACTAAGACTTTCCCAAATTGCAATGGATTTTCCATACTGCAGGTTCAGTTGTTTGCAGTTGGTGGAAGAAAGGGAACACCACGCAGCTCTACTGGGCACCTGGAATGTCAGGGCATCACCCTGGAATGCCAGGGCATCACCCAGGAACAACCAAGATGCTGCTGCTACAACTTCAGAACAGAACAAGAGCTATAGAAGAGTCATGTGTAAGCCTGGAAGATTTGAGGACAAACCCCAGATGTTTCACTGGCAGCTGAGATCCCACACACCATCAACAAACCAGGCCCTTCACACCTCAATAAAGATGATTTCACAGCAAGAACTGAATTTGGTATTGGGTCTCAAAAAAACACTGGGAAAAAATATTTTTCCTAAAGCTACCAAGGAAAGAGGAGCCTAATCTGTTTCCCAGCTGACTAAGGCAAGAAATTTGGTCTGGGAATTGTAACGCTCTTATTTACTTTTGACCAGCCCAGCCCTGTGAAAAAGCAGCCACTGCATTTCCTAGGCAAACAACCACCTTCATGAATATGAGATCTTTACACAAAAAGCAGATGAGGAATTATTTCAGAAGAGATCCTACATTAATCAGTCTTAGCAGCTTTTGGTGCATTCTTTGTTACAAGAAGAGAACAGAAAGAATTCAAAGTCTATGATGAATAAGGTCTATACCTCATAACATAACTCTTCTCTATATCTGTATGGTGGATTTTTAATCAAGGTAAAATTACTGGGATTGCCATTATTCTGCATGTTTCTGCTCTTTGTGTAGTTGCCATCTTAGGTAAAACAATGCAGTTCCGTTTCCTGGTTTTGCCTCATATGTCTTCAGAGAAGTTTGGTCTAGACAATTCGGACCTAATTCTTGGCACAAGAAACACAAAATACACATTTATTCCACTGAAATGGCATTTATCATAAAGTTCCAACTCATACTCCAGGTTTTAAAGTAATTTGATGATGCAGTCATTTTTCTTTTATTAAGGCACAGTAAACATACTGTTTCTAACACTGGGATTTACCAAATAAAAGATTTTAATACTAACTCAAGCTCAGATACTGACAGTGTCACTTTGACACCATATTCATAGAATGCTGATTAAAATTAATTAGGTTGATTAAAATTTTAACCTAGTCACATGGCTATGTTATCAGTTGTATTGGGTTTTTAAACACATGGGTTTTAAGCTATTTTTGGCATGCTGTTTTTCTAATGCATATCAATAGGAGAGACTTAAAAATAGGTCTGACTTGAAATCATAATTTGTCTGTGCATTAAATACCCACAGTCTTACCTTGTCAGGGCAGACTGCCTGACAGCTGTCTGCTTCTGCTTAATATTAATTTATTTAAGTATGAATTCCCTATTAAATTGTCTTTGTGCTACGCTTTGAAGCTTTAGATGGTCAATTATAGACAAACACGTGGTCTGACAGGTATTCTGCTAACAATGAACACATGTTTTATTGACCTACTTCTTTTCCAGCTCATTAAATGCAGCTGCACTCAAATGATCAAGAGGAAAGAACCATAAAACCCCAAGAACACTCTTCTTACACAGGATCATAAGGAACATGACCAGCTGCTGCTGCGGGGCCATGCCCCACCCAGGGCAGCAGCACACCCACACAGAGCACCTCTCCAGGGGCAGGGCAACTCCCCTGCCCAGTGACAACAGTGGTGGGGAAGCATGGGAAACCCCCACAGCCTCTTCTTTCAGGTATTCAATGCGGGTATGAACAAAGTGGGCTGCAACCATTTCCTCCTAGCCCATCATCTGCTGAAGTCATTTGGCCAGCAGGCTGAACTCAAAACTGCCATCAGTAGGGAACATTCCCGCTTGAATGTTTGATGGAGAAACAGAAACCCCATAAAGTTACAGATCCAAACAGCACTTCCAAGGACTCAAGGGACAATGAACCAGCTCCCCTTTCTGCTGCCAGCCAGCACATCTCCCTCACTAGCTGTCCCAATTCGCACCCTGAAGATAAAACACTGCAGTGAGGCTTTATCTCCTTCCCTCCAGAAAAAAAGAGAAACAGCTAGCATTAACCCTGAAGAAACAGTCTCTGGAACATGAAGTCATTCCCTTTGAAACAAAAGGGGACATTTACACATCAAAACTCTTCTTCTGAGCTGTTACCACAGACAGATGTTAGTGTGTTGATTAGCTATGCCTTAAATTTTATGGGCACTCTTTGGTTGTGGTTTGTTTTGTTGGGGTTTTTTTTCACTTTGAAATAAACGTGAAATCAAAGACCTTGGAAAAAAATCATTTTAGTTGCCAGCATTTGGCTGGTCTTTCAGGTGCAACATAAAGAAGTGTGCTCTGGACTTTGGCAAACATTTTCTTGAGCAGCAGAAGGACACAGCTCTGTTACAAAAGCCAAAAGGGGGAGGTAATTTATAAAACACTCAAGTCTCCTCCTAAGCACTTTGGTTTTATAGGGCAATTTCCCAACAACAGGCCAGATCCACCACTTCTTACTCATAAAAGCTGATGAGATCAAAACTCAAAGAGACCAGCAGAAGAACACTAAGTCAATATACAGAACTGCTGCAGAAGAAAAAAAATCAGGCAAAGCACCTGCTTCAAATCAATTACATGCTAATCTTACCCTTTAATAGAAGCTGCTGTTGTTGATTAATACAGGAAAAAATACAGGCATTACTACAAGAGTGAGCGTCTGAGAGAAGTCTCTTATAGTCAGAGAGGTACTTATTCTCTCTCGAGCTCAAAACTGAGGGAAATATTCACTAATTTTTGATTGCGTATTGAGTATTATCACAGCCATTTTTATTCATTTTTGGTAGAAAGTACATGCACTCATGTTTTCTTCCTGGACTCCTTGAAAAAATCAAGAAAAAACTCAAAAGTTGCACATTCCCCAAATTTCGCATTGTAAGCATAGGGATTTTCAGTGTGATTGAATATTTTGAAATGAATGCCCTTTTTAAATCTTTGCTAAAAGCTCTGTGAACATGCAACTGCTGTGAAAACAGTTTGTATAAAAGGTAAAGGAAAAATTGTACATCAAAGCCATAAACCCCCACAATTATCAAATAAGCACGTGCGTTCATCCCTCCAGTTAAGTTATTTCCATGAGTGCATGGAGAGCACTTGGATCCACTTTCCTCACTTCTGCCCCCACTTCTCCCTTGTATGAGCAACACTGATCTTATCCTTAAGCCCAAATTCATCACATCCTCCTTCTACAACACCTTTACTACAAGTTTTAAAACACCTGTCTGTATTCACTTTCAGCTCTAAACTGCCTGTGTTTAATGCAGGAGCCTTCCTCAGACCATCATCCCCTCCCAATTGGCACTGTGCTTTAATGGCAAGTTGCTCTGCACAGAAGACAGCTTCCCTGCAGTTTTTCTGTCAGCAACAATTAGCCTTAAATTTTCAAGTTCAATTAATAAAGATAAAAAAAAAAATCTCTTCGTCCTTGCCAAATACCCTGCTTTCCCTCTCTGTCATATATTCTTTATCATGGAATATATTCAATTACTTTTAAAGTACATAGTACATGGTACAGTACAATGATTTTTCTTCAACAAACCCTAAACAAATACAGAAAAATTGTATCTATTTTTTATCATTTATGACCCAGTTCTAGATCGGACTTCTGAGGAACACTCGAGGAATCTCAGCAGGTGACTGTTGGAAGTCTTCCTATTTGATTAAACTATAACCAGCTTCCACACCAGCACCAAGGCTCCTCTTCTCTACTGCCCCTTACACTCAAAGTTTTCTTTGCCACAGCATCTGGCAGTGGGAAAAAAGACACTCCATGAAATCTCCTCTAGCAGTTTGGCAACAGCCAATGAAATTTATTAGAAGGCAGCTGGGTGCTCCTGTGATGAATACCAGCAGAAGACAGATAATCTTCCCCAGTGTCTTCATAAATATTTAACAGCAGATGATGCTGAGGAGGTTTCATATTACTAACACTCCATTATTTTTGCACAACATGCTACAGGCCGTTCCTTGGAATATGAAAAATATTATACTAAATAATTAAAATGAGATTGTACTTTTCAAAATAGGCCAGACAGATACACTTGGTGATTCAGCTACATGGTTTTACAAGGTGTGTTTGCATACTCAGTATCTTGCAAAATTTGATCATCCATAAGAGCTTCTCCGAGCTATTAGGATGAATTATTTATTTACACTAGTGCATCTATTTCAGGCTCTAACTTCATTACAAAATATATACAAAATATTTTAATGTGCTAAACCAGGGTACTACGGTCAGGTCTCCACCCACAGAAAGCATTTCCCAAGGAAAACAAAGACCTCTCAAAGAATCTTTTTGACATCAAACAACCAGCAAGGCTGTTGTTTTGTGGCCCTTTTCCTGAGAGATCACCTCTTTCCCTGCAGACTTGCTATCCAAGTCATATCTTTGCACATCCCTGAGCTGAAGCACAAGATCCAACTCACTATAAACCAGTTGTCTGGCTAAAAACCCTCTGCTGATGGTCTTCTGCTTTGAAATATTCTCCTTTCATCCCTGTACTTCCATTAAACCTCTACCCACTGGAAAAACCCAATCTAAATAAAGAATAAATCTGCATATAAGGGTGATCATCCACACAATTGCAATTTCAGTGACACAACTAATTCCACTGATTCCATAAACCACTATACTGAAGTTGGTGGAACCATAAATGTGAGAAAAATGAGAAAGATTCAGCCATCATCCTGTTGCTGTTTATTAAGTCTGCAGTCAATGAGAGCCTGAATTTGGTGTGCAGATTTACACCAACACCAGTGGTACCTCAAAAGACAGGGGCAGGCAATCTCTTTTACTCCATTCATGATCTTAAAGATGTGCACTATTTTAAACTTCCCTCCATACATGAATGAACTCTAAAGGAGAAGACAGTAGAAAGAATAAAATCAGGCAGGCATTACACAGGATAGGCATTACTTACATTAATGTACAAAATAAAACCAGAATATCATTAGCTGCCTTAATTAAAAGGTTATGTTATAGTGCTGCATCTACTGTGGTTATTGTCAGAAATGAGAAAAGTGTTTTGAGATGAGAAAATCAGTAACAGAACAACAAAATCCGACTGCTACAGAGGTGAAAAGCAAGTGTTACTCGAAATATACTAATTGTAGATGACATATAATGACATATTTTTCACTTCGGTATCACACTGCCATGTGATTTAATCCCTCTGGCCATTTGCTTTAAACAAACAGCAATATTATTCCCAAGAGGGAAAAAAAAATACTTGCTCTCTGATTCATTTCCACCAAGCATCTCAGAGACACAGAAATCTTCCAGCAGAGCAAGAAAATCAGTATTTTGTGGTTGGAGAAGAGGCAAATTTGCTCTTGTCTTTCACAGACTCAAAAGTATGAGATTAATTGTTCTAATAAATCAATGAGATTTTGAACTTGGATGTTACTCAACTTCATATTCTTATATATTTCCATTTCATTTTGTTCTCATTATAACTTACACTGAGCACTGAATGGGCTGTGCTTACCTGTGTAGCCATCCATGCTAAAAGTAGCAGGGATATGTTGAACAGAGAAAACTCAATTTGGAATTGTTCTCAATGTGGCATCTACTCAATTTAAAAAGACAAATAATTTAAAGAATTAAAAGAATGCAAAATATCACACCTGCTCAGGAGGCTCCCCGGCAAACTGGGAGCTCCATGGGTCATATTATCCTTTGCTTTTTAAAAATTTCCCTCTTCCCAAGTGAAAGAAAAACAGAAAGAATTTGCTCACTGTATGGGACAGTGAAAAACATGGCACTATTAAAATATTATTAGACATACCAAAAAAAATAGGTTGAAATGTATCTTCACATGCAATTCTGCAGTGGTAAGGGGCTGACCTGTCACTGACTCCAAAGGATGCTGTTATAAAATGTGTGCTCTATGGGACACAGTTACATTCCAACCCAGAAAAATCACATGTACTCAAAAGGAGTTCTTTCAGCAACAACAATATAAAAATTAACTCACAATTATCACATGTGCAGAACTATGGTGACTTTTTTGGGGGTGTTGCTAATCATTATTTACCAGGTTCCAAGTGATGAAAGCAATCTTATTCAGCAAAAGTCCTCAACATGGGATCCCATCAGCCACCTCCAGCACTGGCAACAGTAGTTGTGCTATCTGAATAAGGTCCTGAGTTACTGAGATTTGATCCTTGCCAAAATCCAGTCTCGAGACGGAAGCAGTCCAGGGACCTCGAGACCAGGGCAGTCCCAGCACTCTTGGGGACAAGCTCTGGCTACAGAGCCTGCCCAAGAGGCCAGTGTAAATCTCTCCGACCAGGTTGTGTTGGCAAAATGTGTGATTACTGCCTGGGTGGTGCTGCAAGATACCTTATGCAAAGGAGGGAAGCAAATCTTTGCAGCATTCTGACGGTTCAGATGATGCTGTGAAGCCTACCACTGCATTGCTGGAGCAGGACAGGGCTGGAAGCCTCCCCCCAGAGAGATGTGACATCACATTCCATGGTTGCATTTGTGATTCAGAAGGTGACAAGAATTTATGCTCTGATCACGCAGTCCATGAGTCTGCATGATTCAGACTTGCTTCTGTCTTGCATCTGTCACTGTACAGGGAGGGACTGGGGAATGAGAAGAGTGCTGAACTTCCCCAAGGGACTCTGCATATGGAAATTATGCAAATCTCTTGTTCCTAAGCAATGTCAATCAAATCGAACAATACAAACATTTCATACTAGGAAACTGATTTCCTTTTTCTTGAGTATTTTTGGTCATGTTTTCTTTGCCACAGAGTTTTGCAAAGTTTCAGAACATCTCCAACTTTGTACCTCCACTTTCTGACACCTCTGCAGGATATAGTCAGTTCCAATCACCTTGAAGGAAAACTTAAATGCAATAAGGGAAAGAACTTAAAAGTTAGTTGAAATCTTCAGTATTTTCATGTGGATGAATATTACATGGCATTTTGGTGCATTTTCTAACTAGCTTTTCGTATAAAGTCTCATAATCATCTTTCAAAAAACACCCTGAAATAATTAGTCAACATAGAACTAAGAAAAAAATACTGAGTATGGTTTACAGCTTATAGCTATGTACCACATACAAACATGGCCAGACCTAATATATAGTTAAAGTTTTGTGTGTATACAAAAGGAATTTCTTTGGTTTGATTGGCTTTCCCAGAATTATTAGGCATTTTGTAAGAAGTCTGCCCTGTCAAAACACTCCCTTAAATTATTTAAAGAGTAGCACCATCTAAACTAGTTTCCAAGGAGTTAATCACACTGTATTCTACCATATATTAAGTACTATTCAATTAAGCTTCATAAATATACAGAAATGGAAAGGGCTACATTACTCCAGTGCATAATTTTCCATTCATATTTCCCAAGGTAAGACATAGGTCTCTTCACATAGCTAACATCATGATTATATATCATTGTTTTATGTGTATGGGAGGGAACTTTAGTAAAGACCTTCAGGCAAGTTCCCACAAAGCTGAAACTGGCATAAGGAACCTCACTAGAAAAGGTGTGTCAGTCAACAGGAGGAAAATATGATTGAAAGAAAAATGTGTTAATGCTTTACAGTAATGGTGATGAAATTATCTGCATGAAAGAAGCAAGTACTTTGGCTAATTAGGAAGGAGGGGAAGTATAGGTTTTGTGTCAGACTAGACTGAGAATTGGATAAATTAGTCTTGCATTTAATTGACGTGTCAGGTTTACTAGCCAAAGTTATGCGTAAGGATTTACCTATGGATTCACTTCTTTGATTTCAGAAATCGATGCAATTTTAATTCTTTTAAGCTTTGAAGCAAACAACATTGTTTGCTGCTGCAACCTTAACTTCATTTATTCAGAAGTTGTGGCTACAGAAATATAATTGAAAAGTGATAGATGTGGAAAAACACTGAAACTTGAATGTGGGAAGGTTTTGCCTCAGACATGTAGTATGAAGAATCTATACATGTGATGCAGTGAAAAACATAGTTTAAATCTTTATGGGGAGAGTAGGAAAACCTGTGATCTTCATAAACAGCCAAATGCAAACCCAAGGAACAAAAATAGGACACTATTTAGCTAATTAAATTTAAATATTTTTAAAGGACAGGAATTTGTACATATATGCATATAAGCAAATAAGATAGTTTAATTTTGGAAAAATAATTCATTTATAGAGGCTTTAATCAAAGTAAGTGGTTTCTAGAGATGTAAAATGTCTAATTTGTGACAGAAAAAGCAAAAATTCCAGAAACAATGTGTAGTATCTTGTAACTCCTTATAGTTTATATGAAATATCCTTCCTATTCCTTAAGGCGGATTATGCTAATTGTGATTACTTTGTTGAACCTGTTCTTAAAACTGTATAGCATATTCATTTGCTTTGGTTTCCCTTTGTTAATTTAGATGGCATTTAGAACAGTGCATTTTTTGTCTGTGTGCTGGTTTCAGCTTGGGTAGAGTTAATTTTCTTCTCATTGGCTGGCACGAGGCTGTGTTTTGGATTTGTGCTGAACACAGGGTTGATAATACAGAGATGTTTTTGTTATTGCAGAGCAGAGCTTGCACAGAGCCAAGGCCTTCTCTGCTTTTGGTGCTGCCACACTGGAGAGGGGACTGGGGGTGCTTGGGAGGCTGGGAGGAGACAGAGCCAGGACAGGTGACCCCAACTGACCAAAGGGATATTCCAGACCATGTGGCACCAAGCTCAGTGTATAAAGAGGGGGAAAGAAGCAGGAAAGGGGGAGGGGGACATTTTTGGAGATGACATTTGTCTTCCCAAGTAACCATTACCCAAGTAACCAAATCACCTGGGCATGGTGGGGCCCGGCTCTCCTGGACATGGCTGAACTCCTGCCTGCTCATGGGATGCACTGAATTAATTCTCCTTGGTTTGTTTTGCTTGTGTGCACAGCCTTTGTTTTCCCTATTAAACTGTCTTTTTCTGAGCCCATGAGTTCTCCAGCTTTTACCCTTCTGATTTTCTCCCCGATCCTTTTGGTGCCCTGTTATCAGGTGCCCTGTTATCAGGGCAAGATAAGCATGTCTACACAGTATGCATTGACAATAGCTGAACACAAAGCTGGCCCGTTGTGTCTTGAGACACAGAAGCTCCACCAGCTTATCTTAGAATCAGTGCAATTAAACTGGTACAAGCCAGTTTAATTAAAAAAGATGCTCTCATGTGGGCTCAAAAGAAAGAATCCTGGTTAGCTTCTATCTGTATGTTTGCCAGGGCAAGCTAAGCCGCTTTTGAGAAGTTTAAACCCACATATGTGTTCCTTTTGCACTAGCTTAGCTAACCTATAACTAAAATGACAACTGCAGTCAAACTAGAGCAAGTTTCACTGGCCTACTTATTTAGGCATTTTTAGAAATATTAATCTGTTTTACTAATCAGCTTGGTTTGCTGATCGTGGTGATGTGACCAGCCTGCCCTACCTTTGATAACATGCTATTTTGGCAATCCACATACCAAAGACTAGAAAGGCTATACTGGTTCCTTAATCACACATGTAAGACAATTAACCATTGTACCTGTGTATGTTTTCAACTCCTAATTCTGCTGCCCACTGGTCTTTGCTGTGACCTGGCCTGCATGAAGCTGGTGTGAGAACAGAAGTTATTCTCCACTGCCAACTGCAGCAAAATGGGAGCTTGAGCACTGCTGCAGTGTTGACATGCCATGTCTCCTCAAATTACAGCTGTGCAGAAAACCCCACCAGATTATTTAATGTGTAACATCAAAAGTGCCCTGTTGGTCACCAAGGCTTTTAGCTGTTGTGTTTTTACATCCTGCTCTACAACTCACACTAATGAAAGAAGTTAGATCAAAACTAATATTGTGCAAAATGAGATATAAACCCCAGACAGTTCAGAGTTTCTCAGAAGTTTTTAAGACCTTTGAGGAATTTTCAGCGCATGCAGTGCTCAGATAGGCACTCATACCACTCATTTTGGGATTCACCATCAGTAACTGCCAGGCTGCCTACGTATCTTTGGGGGTACCAGTAAAATGCAAGAATAAAGAAAGGTAATGCAGTAAGAGCTAGTAATGTAACCTATTTCAAACTTTATATTTTTCCTTAGAAGTGATACAATTGTCTATCCACAGATCTTTCAAGATATTTTCATTCCTCAATGGAGAAAGAAATGGGTGTTTAAACACTGACTATTATTCTAAGACATTAAATCAAAAGCTATTCTAACCAGAAATGCACATATGTTCTCAATCAATCAATAAAATGCACTTGAAAAAGAGTGATTTCTGCTCACGAAAAAAAAGGTCCAAAATCATTGGGAAAAGACTAAGAGAAAAACACATTCTGAGTACTACTATGCAGACAAAAAAAGGAGTTTTGTGGGTTTTTTCAGTAATTTTCTGTAGTTCTGCTTATTTTCTCACCTATTACCAAAAATTTCGCAAAGAAGCATGCAACCGTTTTATCAGAATCTCTTGCTTCCACCACTACCAAGCTGTCTTTGTTCCTAGGACTGCTCAGCCAGAGAGGGGGCAAACTGCCTGTACTACCTCTTAATTAAATAAAACATTAATTACCATTATTAAATGAATCCTTGTTGCTTTTGCAGGAAAAAGACATCTGCTGGTAAGGACTAATGGATTTCCACAGTGTGCTAATTAATACTGGCTGACAAGAAGTGTCCATTTTGAGGTCTACCTGATTTTCACTAGTCCCTGCTACATCAGAACCTGAGATATTCATCCCATACACGCCATCCTCATAAACGAGAGAAGAATCTGATCTGTTGTTTCTGCTTAGACACACACACACTACAGCTTCATTGAAGTAGAATTAATTTTCACCATGTAAGCTGTCCAATTGATTATGTCCCATAATCTGCAGACGGGGAAAAAAAACAACAAAAAAACCCAAAACAGAGAATTGTATTTTCACCTTTTCAAGTAACAGAACCAGAGAATCACAGAGTATGTCAAGTTGGGACTCATAAGAATCATGGAGTCCAACTCCCTGATTCTCACTATGTAAAACCAAAGTGTATGACTATGAGCATCATTTGGAAGAATCCTCATAACAGGATGCAGAAAATTAACTGCCAGACAGAATGCAGATTCATAGCAAATAGTCATCTAATCTGCCAGAAGTTAACCTCAAAACACATTAAATTTGATATGCATTCAGGAATAAACAGCAATAGCCTAGCAGATCTGGTCTTAGCTCACCTTGAAAGAAGTAATAACTGCAAAGTAACAGATAAAAAAGGACCACTAACTGGGATGCACTGAGCTCTACTGACTACCTCCAGAGAGTTAATATTTTGCCTCATGGCTCAACAAGGTACCACTTCTCATATATAAATCTGTGTACTCTGCAATCCAAAAATAACACTGTACTTCACATAGGCAGGCAATCATAGAGAACAGGGCTGCAGCAGTCAAACTGGAGGTGGCAAACAGCTTTAGCAAGCAAGCCATGGCTCACAAGTGTGGGAAATGCAACTCCTGCAGATTCTTTGTCTGCAGGTGTTTATTAAGGCCAGTCTCACACACACACACCAAAAA